>CANTUR010001622.1:0-249529 GCA_947683625.1 Mallotus nudiflorus
ACTTAAAGGAAGAATTTGAAATGAAAGATCTTGGAAAAACCAAGTGTTGCCTTGGTTTACAAATTGAGCAAATGCACAATGGGATATTCGTGCATCAATAAAATTACACAGAAAAGATCTTGAAACGCTTTAATATGGATAAAGCAAATCCTTTAAGTACTCCAATGGTCGTTAGATCATTCAATATTGAAACTGATCCATTTCGATCCTGTGAAGAAAATGAAGAAATTCTTGGTCCTGAATTTCTATATCTCAGTGCCATTGGAGCTCTAATGTATCTTGCTAATTGTACTAGACCTGACATTTCTTTTGCAGTTAATTTATTAGCGAGGTTCAGTTCAGCTCCAACAAAAAGGCATTGGAAAGGGGTCAAACATATACTTCGATACCTTCGAGGAAATGTTGATTTGGGTTTATTTTATTCTAACAATTCAAAACAAGAATTGATTGGTTATGCAGATGCAGGGCATTTATCTGATCCTCATAAAGCGAAATCTCAAACAGGCTATGTGTTCACAAATAATGGAACTGCAATTTCTTGGCGTTCCCAGAAATAAACGCTTATCACTACTTCCTCAAATCATTATGAAATTATTGCACTACATGAAGCAAGTAGAGAGTGTGTGTGGCTTAGATCAATGACACATCATATTGAAGAATCTTGTGGTTTTCCAGTCAACAAAAGTCCAACAATTTTATATGAAGATAATGCAGCATGCATTGCACAGTTAAGGGAAGGATATATCAAAAGTGATAGAACCAAACATATACCTCCAAGATTCTTTTTATACACTCAAGAGCTAATAAAAGACAATCATATAGATATCAAGTATATTCAATCTAGCCATAATTCAGCTGATCTTTTCACAAAGGCACTTCCAACTACAATCTTTAGAAAGCACGTTCATGATATTGGAATGTGACATCTGCATACTATGTGAAGGAAGATTATACATATCAACTTGAGGGGGAGAAAATCATGTACTGTACTCTTTTTCCTTAAGCTAAAGTTTTTCCCACTGGGTTTTATTTAGCAAGGTTTTAACGAGGCAGTTGCAAAATATTGTTATTCAAGGGGGAGTATTATGAATGTGAATGAACAATATATTGCTTGTGAATGAACAATATATTGCTTGTGAATGAACAATATATTGCTTGTGAGAGAATAGTACTCAAATAGTGAAAAGAAAATCTCTATATAAAAGGATTGAAATTCATTAATGAGGATGTTAAGAAAAAGAAGAAGAAAAGATAGATTACTCTCCAAATTCTTTCAATATTATAGTTCTCTAAATTCTCTCCAAACTCTTTCTAAATTCTCTCAAAATCATTCTACTATAAAATATTTTTCTTCTAGTTAAATACTACTAAATTCAAGTTTAGTTCTATAACAAAATAAGTAATTCAATCTTTATTTTCACAACAATTTTTGATTTTTTAGCTATTTAATAAAAAATCCTTTTATTATAGGGATTTTTATATAAATATATAAAAAATAAAAAAAATTCAAAAAAACAGTTGACCTTAAAAATTTTTAAAACTATTTTTATTAACTTTTTTCTTTCAAATATAGTTCATTTCTCTTGTCATCTTTATTTTTAGGGTTGTTTATTTTTAACATTCTTTTACTCTTTACTAATTTTTTTAACTTTTTTTTCAACATTTTATTTATTTTTTTACAATTTTTTACTTTATACTATTTTCATTTTTTTCTCAATATTTTTTTACTTTTTCATCTATTTTTTTCTCAATTTTTTTTCTCAACATTTTATTCTATTGTTTTTCATTTTTTTCAACATTTTTTTGCTAACCATTTTTTTTTTCTATTTTTATAGTAATATTTTTTTTACTCAACATTGTTTTTCTAATATCTTCATCTTTTACTCTCAGCCTTTTTTACTCAACTTTTTTATTTTATTTTTAAGGTATTGTCTTCATTTTATTTTTAACGTTTTTTTTTTGCTCAATATTTTTTTTCTATTAAGACCTTTTTTTTTTAATAAATAATTATGAACTAAATATCTTCAATTGTTATTAAATCAAACAATAAATATCTTCAACTGTTATAACAATAATAAATAAATAAAATTTTCTCTTTTTATATTCTTAAAGATAAGGATTTTTTTTTTACTTTAATTTGTTTATTAAAATGTTTTAATTTTTGTAAAAAAATATTTGATATTTATTGATCATTAAAATGTAATAAGTTTGCAATCCTTATGATGAAGTTGAAAAAATAAAAAAAAAATCAATAAAAATCAACAAACTAAAATAACAAACTAAAACAACAAAACAACAAAATTAACAAAATTTATGTTGTTCATTTTTATTGATTGTCAGTTGTTGATTGTTGTTTATTTTTTTTTATTGTTGTTGATTTTTTATTATTGTTTAAATTATTTTTTCATTATTAATGATAAAATTAAGGCTATAAATAAAGTTTTTACTTTTATTAGTATAGATGATAAAAATAATATATCTAATAATTTTTATTTTTTTATTTTTCAACAAATATAAATAAAGAGAAACACAATACACAATTGAAAACTATAACTGAAATAACAAAAACAACAAAAGCAACAAAAAATTACAGTTATTGATTTTTGTTGTTTTTTCAGTTTTTTTATTATTAATAATAAAATTAAGGCCATAAATATAATTTTTATTTTTATTAATATCAATAATAAAAATAATACTTTATTTGACATATTTCATAATTTTTTTTCTATTTTTACTAAAAAAAATTATTGAATACTATGGGTAAATTTTTTACTTTAATTAGTTTAATTTCTAAATTTTAAAATAATTATGAAAAAAAATAATTATTGAAGATTATGTGTCATTTTTTGTTTAATTAGCTTAATTTTTTATATTCTAAATAATAGTAAGTTTTAAAATTTGAAAAAATTGTTATTTAAAATATAAAATTAAATTACTTAAAATATAAATAATCAACTTAAATTAAATATACCCTTAAAAATAAATAGATAAAAAATTAAGAAAAAATTGCCGAAATTGTTGGCCAATTTTTAAAAATGACCCAAAATAAAAAAAATGAAAAATAAAGTTAAAACTCAAAAAAAAAGCCACAGATAATATTAATGGTGTTGACTATACCATGAGATGAAATTTCCTCTTTAAAATATGCAATTAACAATAGAATTTCTAACTAGTAGACTCGCGATATTATTGTTTTTTTTTTTTTAATTTTCAAACGCATTATTTAAAGTTGATGGTTTTAGTAATTTTGCAACATTATAATTTTGTTTTTTATATAGAATGTAATTTAATTTCTTTGATTTAAAATTTACTAAACAATAAATTTTGTTATTTAAACAAGTGGCATGGATAAATGAAACTCTAGCTTAGCTTATGAGTATATATATATATATATATGCATGTGAGAAATTAGAGTATTGTTTTTTCTAAAAAAAAAGATAAGTACAATTTTTTATTTTGCCAAAGTAGTTATATAATTCTTTTGCGACATTTAAATACTTGAATTTCATATTTTATATACTTTAATATGGACTAGGACTTTGAACGAGTCAAAACATTTTAGAAAAAATGTAAATTATTTGAACCCAACTTAGAAGTTGGAGAATTTAAATGGACTCGGCTTTAAAAATCTAAATTTTTTAAATTATTTTTTTAATTTTTAGAATAATTTGAAGTAAAAATTGAAGGGAAATGAAGAAATCAAATTGCTCGAATTTAGTAATTGGTAATTTAATTGATAGAATTTGTAGGATAGTTTGTTTGATTTTAATTTAGTAATTTATATTTTTGTGATATATTTAAATAATAAATAATTTATTTTTAATAATTTATTTTCTTTTTATATTCTTCTTTTTCTTTTAAATTGTGTTTTGTTAGTGATTTTAGTTTTTTTTTTTTAGTGAAAAAAGATTTTATTAATTAAACATCACAATTCAAAGCATCCCAAAGGACCATAGGTGGTTGTCCTTCCACAGCCATAACAGCCTGACATAGAAGCAGCAACTTTTGCTAAGTAGTGAGCCACTTGATTTATACTCTTCTCCGGTTAACATGGCACACTTTACATTAATGAACTATTTTAATCAAAGCCCTGCCATGTTTTTGCATAAGGTGGAATTTTTATAATTTATATGAAGACTAAAAGAGAAGAAATTCTTCAACATGACAGAACCAGAAAGCTCTTCTGTTCCCTCTTCTACTCCCTCTGTAATATGTGATTATAAGTATGTGCCAACTAAGTCTGTTGTTGTTATCCTATCACCCCCCATCAACCAAACCACCCAGAAAAAGACCGATTACTTGTATGAATTTACTTACCTTACTGAAGACCAAAAGATTGAAGAATCAAAGTTTCCCCTGTTGAACCCTTGTGATGCCTTTTCAAAATCCAAAATAAACTGGAAACAATCTTTTAAAGCTCTTGTAAACCGACCCACTTTTAAAAGAATATGTTCAAGCCTCCAGCTTTGATCAACACCATATACCAGCCTCTCAGACAGAACAATTCGTGACCTTAGAAATTCCTCCAGAATTTCTAAAAACTTGGCTTAACCAGGGATACACTCACATCCACTTTGGAGCCATAAGGTTAGGACTCTCCTACCATGGCAGAGCAGGGCAACCTGTCTTCTCTAGGATCGCTCTTTTGGATTCTATATATAAACAGTATCAACATGTTGTAATTGGGACCGTAGAGACATCCTTAAATGCTGGCTCAGTATTCTTTACATTTTTTCCAAATTATAATCTGGCCCTTTCTGATCCCCATGCCTTGACAGCTTTAAAAGTCCAACTCCAGATCCTTGGTGCTGAACAAATCTCCACAGCCAAAGTAGCCACCCTTCACTACCAAATTGTCTACTGTCTCCAAAACCATGTTATCAACTTGTCACTACCCTGTGTCCAAAATGATGCTTTGTTCATAAAAGCAGACTCTCATAATACTCCTACGTGCATTCACACACCTAAACAACTTTCTAAGAATGACTTGTTAAAATTATTCCCAGAAAAGTGGATCACCAATTATGAGAAGTTGCATGAGACAGTGGAGCCAATTCAAGGTACAGACTCTGTGCATATCAAAAGATCTGATGGATCAGTTGATACGATCTTTAGGAGAAAACAAGAGACTCCTATAATTTTTAATACACAGTTCATGATCAATCCTTGGGATCCAGAAGATAACATCCATGTAGCCTCTTTTGATAATTCTGGAAGACCAGTCTATGCTTTTAAGCGTGATGGTCACTGTTATTTTAATTATTGTGATTGTGATGATTGTTATGCTGCATCCTACTTTGATGATGATGAGAAGAAAAAGAAAAAGAAGAAATCTCCAAGAAAATATAGTGAAAAGGAATTCAGAAGAAGATATGAAGATGGAGATTCAAGCATCTGCACTCTGGGACAACCTTCAGGAAAATATGATTATCTTGTATCATATTCTCCTCCTGCTTGGTACAAATCACCAGCTACTCAAAATATTCCTCCTAAACCTTGCAAGCCTCAAATACCTCCTTCCTAGCTGAAACCTAAAGCAGCTCCTCTCCCATGTTACAAAAAAGCTTTGAAATGGGTAAGAAAAGAAAACTCAGTCAAGATTCAAAAGCCAAAGTCTTTATCCCAAATTTGTATGTTCCAACCCACAGACTTTCCTCCTTTAACCAAAGAAACAAAAAACCAAATTACCATGCAACCTTTTATCCTGGAATCAAACATTGTTGATGCAGATGGTAGACCTAGACAAACAACTCTGGCTGAAGCAGTAGTCAACTGGCAGACACATAATGCTTGTGCTCAAAATCAAAAATTGAAGCTTATTGAAGAAAAGATTGATGGAGTTGCTGAACATATGAATTTGGCAGAAAAAAAGTTCCAGGCCTTTGAAAAATGAATGACAACAGTTCATGTAGAATTACAAAGGTAGATAGAAATGAAGCACCAGGAACTTATACGAATCATCAGCAACAAAGGCACATTGAATAGCATTCAAATGAAAGAAACAGAAATTTTAAACTTGAAAGCCCAGGTTGACCAACTTGAAAAAGATCTTAAAAGAAAGAAAGAAGAGTTGTCCTCACAAACCTCTTCAAAATCTTTCTCTTCAGATCCTTTGGGTCTTTTGTACAGCCCTTATTCAATTCCCAATTCACCATACACAGCCTCTTCCACCCAATCTTTATTTCCTGCACCAACAGCTCCCTTGAATATTCCTTCAAATTTTCAAGGATTTAAATCCTCATTAAAAACCCCCTCTCAAACACAGTCCTCTGATGAAAAAACAGCAAAAAAAGGAAAAACAGTCCATTTCTCTCAAACTGAGAAACCTAAAACAACACCTTCTGAATCATTACCCAAAAATACCTCACCAACCTCATCACCAAAAGAGCCAGAACACCCTCTAATGATGGTGAATCCTATCTCTTCCTTTTTGGAAAAATGTACTGAAAATGTCATGCCCAACTTTTCAATTGGATCTAATTCAAAGGAAAGTTCATCTTCTGAATCTTCAGAAAGTGACTCTGATTCAGATTATGAAATACCCTACCAATTGATGGCTGATGATGCTACATCTTCTAGAAGACCTCAACTTGAAGAAGTTGATGATCCAGAAGAAGAATTTGAACAGCCCAGAACACCACAGCCAAATCCACAGATAAATTTTCAAAAAAATACTGGAAATTACTTTACCCTGGATGATGTTCCTCCTTCACAATATAGGAATAGATTTCTGGAATTTAGAGCATGGATAGCTGGACAAATGCTTATTCCTGGAGCAGAAATCAGGGTTGTTATTGAAACATTTCTTGCAAAAATGGTGGGAAAGCTAGCAAACTGGTATGCTTCTCTGAATGCTTATGCTAGAACCCAGTTGATGGATGCTACTTCACCAGAAGATTTTCTAGGACTCTTGCATTATAAGTTTTTAGGAAAATGGGATGATGATCTTGAAGTTGCACGAAAGGAGTATTACCAGATGAAATGTTGTTCACTATAAAGAAAAGATCTAGAAAGACATTTCCAAAATATGTCTACTAGATTTTACCTGTTAGGAGGCACTATTAATCCTGATTTAAAACAAGCCTTTTTGGCTTCTATTCCCGAGATCCTTGCCTCTCGAATGTTTTCAATCCTTCAACAATCAAATTACAAAGTTGGAGATGTGCCAATGGGACATTTGTATCAAATCATGATTCAGGCTCATACCCAGTTATGTGATCAAAGGAAGATGATTAAACTGTATCTGGGCAGCAGGAAGAATCCTTTGGGAAAACTTTCATGTGACAGGCTTGATTTGCAGATCAAATGCAAAGATGCTGATGTTTGTGTTTGTCCATCAAAGAAGAAGAAACATTTCTTCAAACTGAAGAAGAAAGGGAAAAGATCCAAGTTTAAGAAGTGGAAGTATTATAAGAAGAAAAAGTTCTGTGGCAAGAAAAAAATTGACAGATGCTACATCTGTGGGAAAAAGGGTCATTTTGCAAAAAATTGCCCTTCAAAAACAAAGAAGACTGAGCAAATGATTCAACAAATTTAGTAGATCATTAAAGTAGACCTGAATGATGCTGATCTTGAGTCTCTCTTTTCAGAAGAAGAAGAAGCTTCACTAGAATGTGTTTTTGCTATAGGCCAAGAGACAGACTCAAAAATTTCCAGCTCTGAAACGGAGTCCTGGAATGACCAGTTCTTAATTGGTGGTGATAATAGAGACATGATAGCCCTAACTCATGAAAAACATCCAATACCTTTGTTCCTTATCCAAATTTACCCAACCAGTTATTCCAAACCCATAAAACTTGTAGCCTTGATCGACACTGGAGCCAAAACTATCATTCTCAACCCAAAAGCCTTGCCTAAAGAATGTTGGAAACATCATTTTGAGTATTTCTCTACAGCTAATGGAGAATTACTTGAAACTGGCCTTAAAACCAGACACCCAATAAAGATCCAATTCTTTCCAAATTGTTACACCTGGACACATGTTCTTAGATCTTCTTTACCTGGAAAAGATATTGTCATTGGCTTTGATGTCTATTAGAAGATGAAAGACTTGAGAATTCTTTCCAATGGACTCAAGTTCAAGAAATACTTTCAACCATTCACCAATATTTCATCTATCCTTTTTGTTGACCAAACCGTTTCTCAACCAAACCTTCAAACTATTCATGAGTTCTTATTAAAAGAATGCAGTGCACAGTCTCATACAGAGTTTCTTCAGAAATGCTCATCACCATTGTGGAAAAATGAGGAGTTCTTCATCTCCTTACCTTTCAAACAAAATGAAGATGTCAACCCAACAAAGGCAACTCATCCAGGAATGACTCCCTCTGATCTTAAATTGGCAATTGAAGAATGCAACCAATTGGAAGACCAAGGTCTAGTTGCTCCCACAAAATCAGAATGGGCATGTCAAGCTTTTTATGTAAACAAAAGATCAGAACAAGTTCGTGGAAAGAAAAGATTGGTGATCGACTATCAGCCTTTGAATTTCTTCCTCAGGGATGATAAATTCCCTTTGCCAAAAATTTCCTCATTATTTGCATTTTTGGCGGGAGCTAAAATCTTTTCAAAATTTGATTTGAAGGCTGGATTTTGGCAGCTTGGAATCAAAGAGGAAGACAGATACAAAATGGGCTTTTGTATTCCAAACAGACACTATCAATGGAATGTGCTGCCTTTTGGACTCAAAGTAGCCCCATCACTGTTCCAACGGGCTATGATCAAAATCTTCGAGCCCATCCTCTCCAGGGCTCTTATTTATATTGATGATATTCTTTTATTTTCTGCAGATATAAAAGCCCATGAGAAACTGCTCCAATAGTTTGCTAATCTTGTACGACATTATGGTGTTATGCTTTCACCCACCAAAATGTTCATTGGCCAGATAGAAACAGATTTTCTTGGAATGAAATTCAAAGAAAGGAAGTATCTTCCAGGTCCTCATGTTGCAACAGAACTGGATAAATTTCCAAAAGAAAATATTTCTATCAAACAAATCAGACAAGTTCTTGGCATTATCAATTATCTCAGGGATTTTATTCCTCACTTGATAAAAAAGACAGCCCCTCTCAGAGCTCTTCTAAGAAAGAATCCTCCACCATGGTCCCCAGAACAAACAGAAGCTCTTGAACAACTCAGAATTTGCATAAAAAATCTTCCTGATCTCTAGATTCCCTCCACAGGAAAAAGAATCCTTCAAACAGATGCAAGCGATCAATTTTGGGGAGCTATTCTTTTAGAAGAGGATGACAATAAGAAAAAACGAATTTGTGCTCATGCTAGTGGAAAGTTCACAGATGGAGAATGCCATTATCACTCAACCTTTAAAGAGGTCTTAGCAGTTAAATATGGCATAAAAAAGTTCGAATTCCATCTAATTGGTCATCATTTCAAAGTTGTGATGGACTGCTCATCATTTCCAAAAATGCTTGAATTCAAAGGAAAGACTCTGCCCCATCATTAACTTCTCAGAATGAAAGAATGGTTCAGTAAATATGATTTTGAAGTATAACACATCAAAGGAGAGGATAACCTGTTACCAGATCTTTTAAGCAGACCATTTGTCTCTTGTGAAAAACCTTTTCAGCTAAAAGTTCTTCCCATGCTATACATGTACCAAACTATTAATGCCAACTTTCTTGAAAAAGATATTCCTCTATCCTTACCATGATGCATTTCCATTACCATCCTTAATCAAAAGGCAAGAACTCAAATTTTTGAACTTCAATCCGGACTAATTAGAAAATATAGGTCAGATTTCTTTCATAAATTAGGCTTTCATCCTATCTATCCTTTCACCTGTATTTTCAGCTTCCTAAACCAAAGTCCTGGAAACCAATTTTATTAGCCTCCTGAATTGTTAATCCTGTTTTGGTATCTTTATCATCTATACTGGATCTCATTTGATCTTCAACCATTAAAGCTCGCAAGGTATATCAGCCTGCTTGAGAAGAATGAAGGTATGAATCCACATTTGTCAACATTTCTCAAATGGTTCCAGAATTTGTCAAGATGGAAATCCTATTTGACAAATGAAGCTTATACTCAACAGGTGGCACCTCCTCTCGAATGTCATACTATCATCACCCTCTAAAGAACTTTCTTCAAAGCTAAAGGTGTTTTTGCTGATGTACCATGCTTTAATATCTATGGGACTTATAGACACTCAATGATGCACTATATTACCATAGATACCACGGATCCTTCACCATGGAGAGAGTTTCAAAGACACATGTTCGAGAAAAATGATATTATTCCAAAGGAGATATGGCCAAAGATATCTGATGATGCCCCATGGGAAATATTTCCTTCTGATTATGGGAAACAGCTGCTAGCAAACAAAGAATATTGGGAAAAGACACAAAGGACTACATCAATCCCGTCTCACATGCAAATTGATGATCCTTATCAAGCCAGCTCATCTGCAGAACAGATATGGTTAAACTCTTTTAAATCAAATAATTCAGAGGACTCACGTATGCCAATAGCAGGACACTCACGGGATCCTGATGAAGACTTTTACCATAGTGAAGACAGTACTGAAGATAAGAATCTATCTTCAAGTCACGAGCCAATTTGTCACAAGTGGTTGTAATTTAAAGTTATTACTTTTATCAGTGGATGTCTATCCACATTTGTCTGTTTATCTTTGGTTGTTTGTTTGCTTGTAGGCCTTCTTGTATCTCAACTCCTTCTCTATATAAGGAGCTTTCTGTCTCAGTTGAAAGGCAGAACCCCTCTTGTAAAAATTTTCAGAAGCTAAATAAACCATGACCTTTTAAAAGTCTTTCTTCTTCTCTAGCAGTTAGATTATGAATTATAATTATTCCACCTATCTAAATTAAGGAGTATGCTCTGTACTTGCCTCTATAAAGGATCTGGTACATCAGAAACTTAATTAAGAAAATGATCCAGTAACCAACTCTATTAAGATTATAATTTATAGCTGTATAGATTATAAAAAGGGGACAGGCTGTCTGGCCGAAAATTGGTTGTGTGATGCTATAAGTACGGCTTTGGCTAGTCCATGATATAATCTGTATAGTTATGAAATATAATTTTAATGGAGCTCTGGAAAATTGGTATCAGAGCCATGTTTTTGCATAAGGTGGAATTGTTATAATTTATATGAAGACTAAAAGAGAAGAAATTCTTAAACATGACAGATAAAATAGTTTAATTCCACTATTTAAAATATTATAAAACAATTCAGTGCCTCAAATTTTTAATTATTTTATATTTAAATTTCAATTAAATTTTTGATACCTATACATACACCTATCAATATGTTAAATAAAAATTAAATAATAAATTTTCATTTAACTTTTTTGCACTTAATTTAATTAACTTTCTTTTTAATAACTTTACAAATTACAATTGTTGAAATTAAATATTAAAAATTTGAATAATTTGATTTTTAAAGTGAAATCAAGCAAAGTAATTAATTTATTAAAATTAAAATTATGACCTGATTTTTAATTATAATAGATAGAAATATGTGTAAATCTCAGAAAAAAAGGCGTAGAAGATTTTTCAGGTTGGGCACATGAGCTACATCACGCGCCTCCGGCATTCAAGGTCGTACTACTGATCATCACCGCCAGGTGATTTCCTTTAACCCAAAACTATTCCATGCAAAAATACAATAAGCCGATGCTTGCCACGTCTCAAACAGAGGTGGATCCTAAGGTAGGATATAGGCAAAAAGGTGCGACACCATCAGCATCTGTTGTACGCTATAACTACTCCAGCTCACAGTCTCACAGTAGTTGGAGGAAACGGAGAACACTGGTGACAGAACCTAAAACGCAACGGACCAATAGGAATTTAAAGGTGGCCCACTTAAGGTCTTCTGAGCACTGACGTGTTTATTGATTTAGATATCATTAACAGAAATGGATAAATGCACTGAAAAAGAAAATATTAATTAGTTATTAGGGAAAATAATTACTTATTCGTTACCCGAAGCAAGATAATTACGTCAATAACCTTAGATCAGTTGGTCTCGGATGAGGCCCTGGAACCTTTAGGCTAGTTCGAACTGTGGCGACACCAATTGATTTATTGTTAGCTGATTTTGAAGAATGAGATTCATATTTGTAGTGTCACGCATCTTTAATTAGGATTAAAAAATATTCTTTTTTTCTATTAATATTAACAACTAATCAGATATTAACAAATAATAATTATTCAAAAAAAGCAAAATAATTACTTATTTTTTTAATTCATTAATATTTAAAATCTATTAAATTTTAACTAATCTGATCCCAATATGATATAAAAATGATAAAAAATTATTAATAATTTAATTAATACAACTATATACATTATTATTTGAATTTGAGATTTCTCTTAAATAAAATTTTTTTAGTGAAAAATTGTTAAATTTGTCAAATTTTAAGTTATGTTATATAATAATATCTAACAATAATATAAAACAAAATCAGATAACATAGAAAGTCATTATAATAATATTGAATTTAATAGCATTGTATATATATATATATAGTAAAATTTATTTTTTTGGTCAAACTAGCTAATAAAATGTTTTTTTTTTAAACAAAGTGTGTTTGACTTTTTCAATTATTAATGCCCTTATTTAAATTTACTTATTTTGAGAATATAAAAAACTAATAATTGGTTAAAGAAATTATTATAAGGGTAGTATAGTATTTTTATACCTATATTAATAACATTCTTAATTTACATGCTAAAACCTTAAACAACAAATAATTAGAAACAAAGGGAGTATAATTAATTTAGTGTGATCATAATAAAATCACAAAGGGATTAAAGATTTTTAAACAATATAATTACGTACAGTACAATTCAAATTCAAAATATCGATTAAGTAAAATAAACTCCATTAATTTATTTTAGCACTTATTAATTTGAAATATTGCTTCAATAAAACATGAATTGATTTCAACTATTATTAGTAATATGTTCATTTTAATAATTTGAAATATCATTTAAACATTAGCTGATTGAATCCCACAAAATATCCGAAAATGTAAACTGATATGATTTATAACACTAATAATTATTATCCTCATTGAGGAAAAAAAAAATCCTAACCTCCTTTTCTCTCAATTTCTTCCTCTTATTTTTTCTAGTCATTTATTTTTGTTAAATAAAAAGGGTAATTTTTGGCCATTTTTGACTTGAAATTACCACACTACATCTTTGTTATTAATTTATTTCTTAAATAAATGGTTATTTCATATATATATGAATTTTTTTTTGTGTGTGATTTCGTTGTTTTATTGCGGCATTTAGTTTTTCGTTATTTTGTTATGACATTTTGTTTTTAGTTGTCTTCTTGTGAGCTTTTATTTGTATTTGGACGATTCATACGAGTATATTTCATCAGGCAAACACAAATATAACAAATCAGATAATTGTTAGTATGTTGCAAAACTAAAGTCATAGGTATTTTAATCACTATAATATTATTAAATTTGTAAGCTTTAAACAAATTAATTATGTTATTAACCTATATGTTATTTTATTTTTTTTTATGATTTTTAGTGAATTTATATTTGTATTTTTATAAATATATTGATAATTTGAATTAATGAAATTATTTTTCTTTAAAAAAAATTGTTATCCTATAAAAAGTATTAATTATTGATTTTGTTGCAACGTGTACACTTACATTACAAATAAGGGTGTGTTTGAATCGAGGTTAAAAGAGGATAAATGTTACTCTTACAATACATTAACTCCCTTTAATGATGTTTGACACATTTTAGACAATCAAGGTTAACTGTTAACCTCCTTAATTATTAAGTTCATTTTTATATATTTTTATTAACCTAGTTAGGGGTAGGTAGAAGTCTATAAAAAAAATTTTATTGAAAAAATACATATTTTTCATTGTTTTTTCATTTTATTCTTATTTATAAATTACTTATCTTTTCAATTTTTTACGTTAACAAAATATAAATTAAATTTATAAAAAATATATAAATCAATTTCTTTTTTATTTCTAGTTTAATTGTTACAAGTATTTTTTAAAATTTTTATTTTATTTTGTATTATTTCTATTCTATAATATTTGTACAATTTTTTTTGTGTAAAATTTTATGAAATATATTATGTAGCTTTAATTTTATGAAAATTTTCTAATAATTTATTTATTTAATATTTTAAAAATTAATTTTATTATTTATGAAAAAATTAATAATTTATTTATTTATTTATGTAATAATTTATTTATTTATGTTATTTTAATTGTTTCATATATATCAACAGTTTTTTTTAAAAAAAAATCGATTACATAATTTATACATTATCTTTTATTTATCAAACAATGTTAATAATAAAATTTTTACACTTATAACTGTTATTTCCTTAATAATTACACATATAATTATTATTTTCTATTTTTTTAACCTAATTCAAATGCAGCCTAAATTTTAACATATTTACCCTTTCAAAAAAAAAACATATTTATCTTGGGAGTAAAAGTTAGAAAAAATTGAAAAGATTTATGCCTCGTGAATGAGGCAGTCAGCTTTTCTGACATGAAGGACCGTCGGCATAACATATTGGCTGTCAAGTTGACCTCAAAATTAGTTTTAGCAAAGTTTTTCAATATTTTATTTAATACTTGGTTGAAAGATGGATGATTTGTTCTTGGTAATATAAAAATTTGGGAAAGGAATCATTTTTATCTTGTGGCTTTGATTTGTAAAATAATTATTTTTATAATTTGTTATGATAATTAAATATTTCATGTATTATAAATTTTACACTTTAATATTTTTAAAATATCATCATTTATAATTTATAATTTAATAATACAACAATACAAATATTTAATAATAGAATTTTTATTAGATAATATAACATTTAATTAATTAAAACGAATAGATAATAAACTATCAAACATCGATACTTTAAATAAGATGGAGTATTTGTGTCAGACATTGACACGATTCGATATGTGTCCAACACAACTCAATATATATCTTATTATTTTATTATTTTTAGGACATAAAAAAAATACAACTAGAACATATATAGGACAATTAGCAGTTAGATGTTACTATTAGTATTTGAAAACTATTTTTGTGAACCATCGTCAAGAGTGAGTTTCACATGCCTAGGGAGAGGAGGGGTATTGAACTCATGACCTCAACCCTTTAAGAGCAAAGTGCTCTTGCCACTTGAGCTAGATCTCAAGTGTAGCTCCATTTTTTGTATAAGTCATGTATATTGGTCACTTTTAATATTTCCTTTATATATGATAATGATAGATAATTAATTAAATGATTATAGTAAGTATTTAAATTTCATGGAGTTTCTATTTTATCACACTAACTTCATTTTTTTTAACAAATCATCTTTATATAATAGAAAATAATATACATTTTTTTGTGGAATATATATATAACATGTTTCGCTCGTGTTGTGTCCTTCAATGCTAAAAATTGTCGTATCGCCATGTTTGTATGTTGACACTTAGTTCGACCGGCCCAAGATAGGGAGCGAATTATGGATGCTCTATTTGATTGGCCCACCATAGTGCCCAATATTATAAGGAGGGAATACTGTAATGACCCTGTATTTTAAATAATATAAAATTATTTTGAGATATGCAGTGTTAATAAAATTTTAAATTTTACTTATATATTATTGTCATTATTTGTGTATATTATCCATTTATTTTATTCTAAATATTTTATTTACGTAAAATAATTATTTTGTGAGTTTTATTTTTTAAAGTATTAAAATCATTTTCATTGCTAATATTTTTAATAGTATTATTATTAATATTTTTATTGTTATTATTATTATTGTTGTTGTTGTTATTTATTATTATTATTATTATTATTATTAATAGGATTATTGCATGTACATGTTATTATTATTTTATTACTATTATGCATGTGATATTATTATTATTATTATTATATTGTTATTATATTATGTTAGTTTGTTAGTGGGTTGTGTTATGCATGCGTGTGTGTTAGTGTATGTATATATATTTATATGTGATACTGTTAAAGTTAAAGTTTATATATATATATATATATATATGTATATATAAAGATAGTCAAAGGGACATGCACGGGTCAACTCCTACCATCACCACCCATTTCTTTTTTTTTTTTTTTTTTTTTTATCTTTCTGCCATTTTTACCTCCTTCAAGCTCCACCAACACCACCACCTAAGCACCAGCCACCATCGAACCACCACCCAAGCTCACCACTCCATTCTCTCACATTCCCCAATGTCGCCTGAAGCCTCGGAGCCGTCAGAATCCGCTTGTGCCAAGGGTGAGTTATTGTACCACCGTCAATTTTTTTTTGTCAATTTAGCTCGAGTTCTTGGATTCATTAGACTCATGTCGACACGTACTTCTCGATTCTTAAATCGGTTTAAGTTTATGACGTTTGGATTGTAAGTTTTTTTCAAATTTAGTTTATGTCATTTAGAGTTTTTATTTTTTTTAGGATTGAGTTTGATTAATTCATGAATTTTCCTTTTTGAAATATTGATGTGTGAATCTTAGGCTACCTAAATATATTATTTCTATATTTTTTTCGAATTAATTTGAATAATGGGTATTTTTGAATATTTTAATATTAAAAAATGGATTTTTTGATAATTATGTTATTTAATTATTTTGGATGGCAATTTGGTTAAATTAGTGTTATTGATTTAAGTTAGTAATTTTAGTATTGATAAAATAATTTTTAGTGATTTTATATGATTTTTGGGAATATTTTAGTATTATGTGATTTTTGGATATATAGGTTAATTGTGTGTTTTTATTGAAATTATAGTTAAATAATATGTTTTAAATGATTTTAGAATTTTATATGGTATAAAAATAATTTTTACAAATTATTTACTATTTTTGTGATTAAATGGGATTTTAACTATTTTTATTATATAATTAAACTAATTAAGTAATTAAATGTGAATTTGACTATTTTATATTGAATATATGTAAAAGTGGATTTTTATTAACATTATATAAATTATTTGAGATTTTTATTTAATTATTGTGAAATAATTATATTTAGTATTTTTGATGTTTAAATATATTTTATTGTGATTTATTATTGATTTTATGGATTTTTAATGATTTTAATAGATTATTATTTAATATTATTTTTTTATCATGAATTTTGAACCTCGGTTGAAATTTGTGTAGTTTAGGGTCTCAACCCAAGGTGTGTGCAATATGTGTTATAGAAGTGTGTTTTCCTTGCAGGATCGGCTCTACTGTCAGTAGAGAGATGTCCATTTTACAGAGGAGATTCTGTCAATTTTTTAGTAGAATTCTCGTAAAACGTGACGTCAAGTCAATCACGACTTTCTGTGTTTTGACAGAGTTTTAAATTCTTAGATCGAGTATTCCTTTAGAATTCTTAGAAGTATAAGTTGGAAATTATTTTGATTTGTTATTAATATTTATTTTCTAGTTGCATCGAGACCGAGGCCTATCGGACCAGGCCCGTCGAGTCAGTCTCGAGAAACGTAAATTTGTGAGTTATTATTTTATATATACATTGCATATAGTGCATGATTATAAGTAATTATGTTTTGATATGAATTATTTCATTAAATGGATAAGTATATGTTTGGTATACTTTAGTATATTTTGGTATATTTCAATATATATGCAACGTATGCATTGTAACATATATACTTGAAATATATTTAGTATATTTTCAGTATATTTCTGGTATATAAATGATATATTTTTTTGTTATGAATGTCATTTGTGTTTAATTATGCATTTATTTATTTTTCATAAATATACAATTTTATTCGAAGGATACCAATAAAACGTGCTACCTAGTGGGCTGCACTAGGACTATGTACGTACCAGTTCGTTAGATTTTAGGGTCAATATTGTGAAATCATTTGAGGTGAAATTTGATTGATTGATTATTGAGATTTGATGTAAGTGAATAGTGTGGTTGCTGAAGCTTAGTTGACCTAATGTCTCGGGGCCAATCACACTGACAGTGAGACTACTGGAGCTTAGTTAACTTAGTGTTTTGAGGCCAATCTATTGTCCAAAAATAGAATAAGAGAATTTCTTTAGAATTAAGTAAGCTTGCATGGCTAGTGAGATTTTTTTTGAGGTTATAAATATTATTAGGATTCTATTTGATCCTTTACTTAAATAAATATTTTCTGCATTTATAAATATAAAAGTAGATTTTAGCATCTATGTGAAATGCCTATATATAAGTATATATATACTTATGATTGATTGCATTAGACATTAGGAGCTGCGTGTATATATATTATAATAATTCACTCAGTGAGGTATGACCCCCTCTCAACCATTTTTTTCAGGAGAGTCGTCTTCATCAGACCGTACTAGTAGTGCTTTATGTCAGGCTTCTTCCGCCCCGGCTATTTTATGTAAATTTCATATTTGAACTTTTATTATATTCTAGAAAACTACAGTAGTAGTGTTATTATATTAGCAGTGTTGTTTTAATATGAGATTTCTGTATTCATAATATTGTATGAATATTTTATTTGTGAAATGATATTAAGTATTTATTATATATATCGATTCAAGTTTTAATTCTGTCATATTTTTATATTATCTATTGCATGCATTTTTATTTTTAAGGCTTGCTATGAGTTCCGAATTTGAAAGAATTTCCGTTTCCTAGCATTGGTCATGACTCCCCGGTTTGGGTTGTAACAGAGGTGGTCCAGACAAAAGTTAAGGACATATAAAAGGAAAGAGAGAGGAAAAAATGGTTAGTTAGAAAACTTGCAAGGGCAAGCCAACTAACAACATAAGATGTGTCAGAAGCAAAATGTATACACAAATTATTCTTAAGTTAAATGAAATAGATTGCTTTAATTACTGTTAAACATCATGGTAAGAGTCTATTACAAATTGTTTAACTACTAAAGGAAATGCTATCTAATAAAAAGGGTAATGATGACTTGATTCATAAACTAACTTTGTTTCCTTTTCTTTTGTTGAACATCATGAGCACTTGATATTTGTAACTCTTTTGTCCTTTTATTTTTAATAAACTTATCTTTTTCTATCTATTGTAATTGAATCCACGCCTTGTAATTGTCATTGGTGGTCAGATCTCTGTTGTAGTCTATGTTCCTCTGAATGATTCTATGAGGGGCCAGGTAACCATTAAGTTATTCAAGAAATTTTAGGAGAGGGGTCTTAGTTCAAACTCATGCACTAATTCTATGATCAATTACTTTTGTTCCTATTAGCAATAGAGATGAGCAGGGTTTTAGAAAGTGGTAAAATGAAAGCCAGAAACTGAATCACAGTCAGTGTAAGACTGAACAGTCACATGTTGTAACCTCCACCATGGGCACATCCACCAGATTAGAGTATCGGGGAATATCGACAGCCAGCTCTAAACATCTTTTGGTATGGGATGCAACTTTTTTGGTTCGGTAATTATTGGCTTTATATCGTGCTATGTCTCGTGGAGGTTCAAGTAATCTTAGTTTTTTATGTAACCATAGCTGTAAGAGTAATAAGTAAGTAAAAATGTTAGCAAATCAGAAAGTGAAAGTTAGAGAATAAGAGCTTACCTCTAACAAGATCGAACTTTCAGAGAATCACTTGGTCTCAGCAAGGTTGTCCAGTGTGATGGTGGTTTATGCTAAAATGAGAAGGAAAGGGTTGAGTCTTGCTTCCACTTGGTCCAAAATATAGATGAGTTTTGAATCATAATTTCCAAAAAGCAAAATGAGCAGGAATTTAGCGTATAAACAGAGGGTCATTATCCGGGGCTAATAAAATTCTCTCTTTTTTATGTCCATGACAGCTTTAAGGAAGGGTTCTAATGCGATCTCTGAGTTGAGAATGTAGTGAGATGAAGACTGGGGTAAAAGATTAAACAATTAAGCCATCTGATATTAAACAGAGTATGAGTCCAGAATTCCAAGTATAGGGATTGCAAGTTGGCAAGTGGAATTTATTTGACAACCCAAAATTCAAACTCCTTTGGTAGGGGGGCATAATTATATAGTGTTAAACTGAAAGATATGGTTTTTTAGGATCCTAGAATTGAGATACCGCATGGAGGAAAAGGAAGTTGATTCTTTTAGCATATAGTATTTGAAGACTAATAAGTGAAACGACTCTAATTTTGCCCATGATTCACCGTCTAAGCTTTTTATGACTGGTTATAGTAGTTTAAGGCTTCTTCAAATCATGATTCAAGCTCTTAGTGGTGTTTAGGGGAAGAAAATGAGGTTTGAGGAGAAGATGTTCGAAGTTAGGGTTGAGAGTGAAGAGCTAGAGATTTAAAGAGAAGACATTAACTTAACATTGAGATGATCACCTCTTTGATGTGGTGATGCCTCAACAGAAGAGGTGATCGCCTCTTCAATAAAAGGTGAAGAGGCAACACCTTAGGGATGAGGTGATCGCCTCTCCAACAGTAGAAAGAGTGAGAGTTTTTGATAGAATTGCCCAGTCTTAGCCTTAATATTAGAACCTCATTGGTTAAAAGAGATTATGTAATCATTGATGCTAAATTGTATATGAAGATTTAGGTTGATTGAAATAAAAGTTAAATTTTGTAACTATCCAGTTAGAAAAAGATATGAAAACATTGCAATGTCAGAATTAAAGAAGTAAAGATATCAGTATTAAAGAAATAACCAAAGGACCTTAATCTATCAGGCATCTGGCTCAATATCCTTAGGATCATCCCTTCCTCTAGCATCATTATCGCCCCTGTCCTTGTCGTCATCTTCATCCTCATCAATCTAAAGCACCTCGATTTGACGCTCGAGGGTGGTAATCCTTACTTAGCTAGCCTCATCACGATCCTGTTTCAATAGACCAAAGGTTAGTAAATTGTAATGACTTGATATTTTAAATAATATAAAATTATTTTGGGATATGCAGTGTTAATAAAATTTTAAATTTTATTTATATATTATCATTATTTGTATATATTATCTATTTGTTTTATTCTAAATATTTTATTACACAAAATAATTATTTTGTAAGTTTTATTATTAAAATTATTAAAGTCATTGTCATCACTATTTTTTTTAATAGTATTATTGATATTATTTTTATTGGTATTATTATTATTGTTTTTATTGTATTATTATTATTATTATTATTATTATTATTATTATTATTATTATTATTATTATTATTATTATTATTATTATTATTATTATTATTTATTAAAATTGTTTATTATTTTATTCTAAACATTTTATTTACGTAAAGTACATTATTTTGGAAGTTAGTGTTTTTAGTATTATTATTATTGTTATTTTATTGATATTATTATTATTAGTATTATTTCATGCATGTGTTATTATTATTGTTGTTAGTATTATTATTATTTTATTACTATTATGCATGTGAAAATATTATTATTATTATTGTTACTATATTATTGTTAATAAAATGTGCATGTGAGTTAGTATTAGTGTTGTTATTATTATTATATTATGTTGTGTGTTTGTTGTGTGTATATATATGTATTATTGTGTAAAGTTAATATATATATAAAATAAAGTGAATCAGGACATTAAAAACGGGTATTCCTTCTTCCTCTCTATTTCTTTTCGTTCTTCTTTTTTTTCTTGTTTCACTCACAACCTTCACTGTGCCACCCACCCATGCCAAACCACCACCTCCCATCACTGACGACCACCATCACCTCTAGCCATCGTCCGCCACCAGCAGAGCCACCAGAGCATGCCGAAAACCACCTGAACCGAAGCATGCCAAGAGTGAGCCACCATTGTTGTCGGTGGAGCTTCCGGTCACCATAGCTCTCGACTCCTGTGTCTTTTGGAAGCTCTTGGATTGGTGAAGCTTGTTCTAAGCTCAGTTTGAGCTTGAATTCCCTTTATTATGAGTTTTCATCATTTTTAGTTTATGTGATATTAAGGTTTTGAATTTTTATTTAATTATTGGGTTTGATTCATGAAATTTTGCTTTGAGAATGTTGTTGTATGTAACTTAAGCTTCTTAAAAATATTTTTTATTTTTTTGAATTAATTTAAATAATGGGTATTTTTGAATATTTTAATATTAAAAAATAGATTTTTTGATAATTATGTTATTTAATTATTTTGAATGGAAATTTGATTAAGTTAGTATTAGTAATTTAAGTATTGATAAAATAATTTTTAGTGATTTTATATAATTTTTGGGAATATTTTTAGTATTATGTGATTTTGGAAATTATAGTTTAATTGTGTATTTTTAATGAAATTATAGTTAAATAATATGTTTTAAATGATTTTAGAATTTTATAGGGTATTAAAATAATTTTTACAAATTAGTTACTATTTTTAACTAATTAATACTAATTTTCAAAAGTTATATTCAAATAATAAATTATTTACTATTTTTGTGATTAAATGGGTTTTTAACTATTTTTATTATATATTTAAACTATTTGATTAATTAAATGTGAATATTACTATTTTACATTGAATATTTGAAAAATTGGATTTTTATTAATATTATATAATTATTTGAGATTTTTATTTTATTAATATGAAAATAAGTATATTTAGTGTTTTGATGTTTAAATAAATTATATTGTGATTTATTATTGATTTTATGGATTTTTAATGATTTTAATATATTATTATTTAATATTTATTTTATTGCGAATTGTTAATCTCGATTGGGGATTTGAGTAGTTCGGAGTCCCAACCCGAGGTGTTGAGCTATTGCGTTATTAGAAGTGTATTTTTCTTGCAGGATCGACTCTACTGTCAGTAAAGAGATATCCATTTTACAGAGGAGTTTCTGCCAATTTTTCGGTAGAATTCTCGTAAAATGTGACGTCGGGTCGATATTGAGTTTTAAATTCTTAGATCGAGTCTTCCTTTAGAATTCTTAGAAGTATAAGTTAGAATATTATTATGATAATATTATATTTATTTTCTAGTTTCGCTGAGATCGAGATCTATCGAACTTGGCTCGTCGAGTTTATCTCGAAGAATGCAAACCTGTGAGTTATTATTTTATACATACGTTGCATGTAGATGCATGATTATGAGTTTTATATTTTAATAAGAGTTTAAGCATAAATTATTTCGTTACATGAATAAGTATATTTTTGGTATACTTTTAGCATATTTTTGGTATATTTGATATATATGTGACATTTTACTTAGTTTGTTTTAGTATATAATGTGAATATATGTGACATATAATTATTAGCATGTTTTAGTATATATATTCAGTATATTTGACATATATTCAACATATGCATTTAGTATATTTTTGTTATACGTTTATTATATAAATGTTATATCCTTTTTAAATGATTGCCATTATATTTAAATTGTGCAATTTATTATTTTCCATAAATATACGATTTTAATGAAGGATATTAATAAAAAGTGATACCTAGTGGGCTGCACTAAGACTGTGTACGTATCGGTGTAATAAATATTAGGGTTGAGTTTATAAAAATCACTTAAGGTGACATTTTATTTTTTGATTATTGAGATTTGATGTAATGAGTAGTATGATTCTGGGAGCTCGATTGACTTAGTGTCTCAGGGCCAATCACACTGACGGTGAGACTGTGGGAGCTCGGTTGACTTAGTATCTCGAGGCCAGTCCACTGTCCAAAAATGGAATAAGAGAATTAATTTGGAATTAAGTGAGCCTGTATGGCTAGTAAGATATTTGTTTGAGGTTGCGAATACTTTTAGGGTTCTATTTGATCATTCATTTAAATAAATATTTTTTAGCATTTATTGTATATAAAGTGGATTTCAGCATCCATGTGAAATGTCTATATATATTTATATATATACTGATGCATAATTGTATATGACATTAGGAAGTGTGTGTATATATATTATAATAATTTACTCAGTAAGGTCTAACTCTCTCTCAACCATTTTTTTCAAGAGAGTCTTCTTAGTTAGAGCGTACTAGTAGTGCTTTACGCCGATCTTCTTCTGCCCCGACTATTTTACGTAAATTTCATATTTGAACTTTTATTGTATTCTAAAAAACTACAGTAGTAGTGTTATTGTATTAGTAGTGTTGTATCAGTTTGAGACTTATGTATTGAAAATATTGTATGAATATTTTATTTATGACATGATATTTAAGTATTTATTATATATCGATTTAAGTTTTAATTATGTCGTATTTTTATATTATTTGTTGCATGTTGTGTTTTTATTTTTAAGGCTTGTTACGGGTTTCAGATTCGAAAGAATTTTCATTCCTTAGCGCCGCTCATGACTCCCTAGTTTGGGCATGACAAAGTTGGCATCAGAGCCTAGGTTTAGTGTTGTGGACCTAGGTTAGTACAGTTGTGTTTTCCTTCAAACTACTGTATTAAATTAGGTTCGATTATGTCTTTGAAAAGTCTTTATTGCTTTTTGAAATTCTGCGTAACCGTTAGGATGTCAGTTTTCTATATGTGATTGTGTATTTTATTTTTATTCTTTCCTGTTTGTGGTGAGTGTGAGTCATTCCATTAGTCGATGAGACTGATGATGAAGAGTCTTTTAAGGTTGAGGTTTTACCCCCTGTGTAGCCAACTTAGCGTAGGGGTAGAGGTGGATCTATAGGGCTAGATGATTGCCGTAGATAGCAGGAACAATAAAATAAGGAGCTTGTAGCTCAGGGTTTTTAATGATGCTGCCCATGCATTAGGAATTTTATAGGGTGCAGTGCTAATACCTTTAATCGTACAATAGATGCAACCTCTATTTTAGTAGAGAACTCAGGATATGTCAATTCTGCGTATATTTCATGTTTTGAATCTTATCGATTTACACGTCTTTTCAAGTTGAAGTTCTGATTCCAATTTCAGCCCCTACTACACCTATCTAGTATAGGGGTAGGTCAGAGGAAATTATAACACAAAGGCCAAAGCAATTATTATAAGAGGTACAGGTAGCCTTTGAACTTGAACTTGCAACATTTATGGCTGGGGTAGCCAAGGTTAATGAGGGCTTTATAACACTTGACTAAGCATGACAATTGTTTTGAATATACTTTGATGAAGGAATTAGAAGATATTTAATGTGGACGTAACATTTTTATACTCTTTGATGGTGAAGTTATCAGTTTTGACTGCAGTGTAAGATTGGTATATGCAGTCAAATTAGTTTTATGTGACTATTGTGACATGATTAGAGTTTAAAGAGTGACTTCTAAAATACTTCCATCCACCTTCAAGGAGGGATAGTTACACGTGGCAGTATTGCACAGAGTAAGAGAAGAGCGATTAGTTGGGAAGAATACCTTTGAACTCTTCAATCTGTCACGTCATGCTGTAGATGTGATACTGTATAAGAGGAGACTAGTAGAATTGTATATTGCAGGATTAAGTTTAGTTTGTTAGCATCCAAGCTGAGAACTGAAATTTAGAGACTTATTCGCGGATTCATTCCTTTTGGGTGTCATTGACTTGATGTGATTTTGAGGATGAATTTTGTTATGATCTTTGGTATGGATTGGTTATCTCAACACTATGCCATTATGGATTGTTAGAGTAAAGAGGTAATTTTCAGAATTCCAGATGAAAAAGAGTTTAAGTTTGTGGGTAACAAGAGTTCTACACCTCAGAATCTCATCTCCGCTATCATGGCTAGGAAGATGCTAAGGAAGGGTTGTTAGGGATATTTAGCAGTGGTTAGAGACACTACAGTGGAGAAGACTTCTGTTTTAGATGTCCCTGTAGCTTGTGAGTTACCAGGTTTACCACCTTACAAAGAGATTAAATTCTATATAGATCTGGTTCTAGGTACAACTCCTATTTCGATGCCGCCCTATAGAATGGCTCCTACAGAGTTGAAGGAGTAGTTACAGGATTTGTTAGATAAGGGTTTCATCAGACCTAGTGTTTTTCCTTGGGGTGCACCAGTCCTGTTCGTGAAGAAAAAGGATGGTACCCTGAGACTGTGCATTGATTACAGAGAACTGAATAATATGACAGTGAAGAACAAGTATTCTTTTCTGAGGATAGATGATTTATTTGATCAACTTCAGGATGCACAGTTCTTTTCAAAAATTGATTTGAGATCATGCTATCTGTAGACGACGTGGTTTAACGAGCGTCTAAGATTTTAGCAACCGCAACACTGTTTAAGCTCAGGGCTCTAGAGAACACACTAACCACTGTCACAAAGAAATGGTGTGGAGATGAGGAGTCGCCACCCAAGGTAATAACTGGGACAAAATGAAAAGGTGGTACTCGATTCCCTAAAAGAAAGCTAGTACCATAACTAGGAGATTCTGGATACGAAATACCAACTTCTTTCAATCTTGTGTTCATTTAGAATTACCTTATGAATTATTATCTTATTCTCTATTTACATGCAATTTCATATAAACCTAAAATCATAAACTCCAAGGCAAACTAGTCATGAAATATACAAGTAAGTAATGCATTCAATAAATCACATAATCCCTCAGTTAGTATAATCTACATGGATTTTAAATAAATGAGTTAAAGTCTACATGTTTTAAATTATAAGTGAACCTAAAGACCTAATTCCTTTTGATTTTAATTAAATGAACTTAAGTCTACTAATTTTAATTCTAAATATGGGCCTAAATCTACAAATTATGGAATATTTAAATTAGTGGGCCTAATTCTACATATTTTAATTCTAAGGTGACTTTAAATCTATAAATTATGAAAAAAAAAACTTAAATTAAGTGGGCTAAGTCTAAATTAATTAAACTAAATTAGGTGAGCTTATGTCTAATTAACTAAATGGGCCTAAGGATATTTCTAATCTAAAATCTAATTAATTATGAACCTAAAAATATATTTTAATTAATTAAACCTAATTAATTATTAAGTGAGATGGGCTAAAAGAATTATCTAAACTTAAATAAATAAATTAAGACCTAAAGTGGGCTTAAGACCCAAAACACACAAAAATAATAAATAAGCCCAAAAATAAATAAAAATACAAGAAAACACTCAAATAAGATCAAACAAATAATTAAATTATTCCTTACTAAAACCCTAATTTTTATTAACATGCAACCTAAATTAATCTACTTCCTCAATTGATTTTAAATAATTACCTAATTGAAACCTAATTTTACTAACCAAGTTAATCAAAATAAACATGCAACCACACATATAATTTTATTACTATTCCCACTGTTGGGGCTATTACATTAATTCATAAAATAATTAATAAAATAAAAATAAAACAATAAATAAAAATAAAATAAAACCCTAGAAACTAAGTCTTTACGAGGCTTTATCCATAATCTTCCATAGACTTCTCATGAAATTCAATTCATCCCTCATATGATCACCTTGTGTTTTCCTCTATAATCACCATAAAAACAAGATAAAACAATGATTAATGAATAAATTATGAAAATAACTTGAAAGAATAATAATAAAAAATAATAATGTAAAATAATCAAATAAATAAATAAATAAGTAAATAAAGAATAGAAGAAGATGATATGCTTATGGATGATTTAGGGTGCTCCTCAGATTGGTAGTTCACCGTTCTTGATAAATCTTCAAATCTTTTTCTTCAAAAATTCTTCATGAGTCTTGAATTAATTGTTAAATCAAAAAGAATTTTTTGGTAAAAAAATAAACTCAAGAAGAATAAAATCACAATTTTTTCTTCTTCTCTTCCTCTTCTTTTTCTTTGTCACTCGGCCTCCTTTTTCCTTTTCTTCTTATGCTTTTTCTTCCTTTTTTTCCTCCCCCCTACTGCTTCCCTTCCTATCTTTTTATAGTAGAACCAGGAAGTCTAACCCTAATCCTAATGTGATTCTAATTCCTAAAGTGTATTTAGGAATTTTAAACTGGGTAGGATTGAGTTAATTAGGAAGTTTAAACCAATTAAAACACCGAATTGGAAATAAATAGAAATAGGAAAAAATGGAAGAATTCAATTCTGACAAGGATTGTGTAATTTCGATTAGAATTGTTGTAATTCCTATTGGAATTACATAATTCCGATCGAAATTATGTAATTCCAATTGGAATTACATAATTCTGGTTGGAATTATAGAATTTCGACACACTTTTTTTTAACATTTAATTACAAAAAAGCCCCCGAAAAAATTTTAATTTTACAATTAGGTCCTAAAAAGAACTTTGCGATTTAGTCCCTGAAAACATTAAATCCTTCCTTTAAAAGCCCTTAGAATTTTTTAAAGATTAAGTATCAAAGAAATTTTCATCACTGGAGTCCTTTGCTACATCCATAACATATTATCCCAAAATTGAGTGTTTACAGTTGCCCCCCTTGTCGCTGTTTGCTTAACAAATTACGGCAAAGCAAAATAGCACCCAATTTCTAAATTAAAATTTAGGATACTTACCTGCTCCTTAAAGTCTCTGCTTGTGAATTTGCTATACTCGGACGTACAACATTTTAAATGACATATCATACTCGGTCGTATAACCTTGGGTGAATGAAACACATTGTACTCGGTCGTACAATGTTTACAATGTTTGACTATACTCGGTCGTCTAGCATTGAATTGAAAAATTACATCATACTCGGTAGTTTGATGTTGATTATACTCGGTCATATAATCGATTGAGGATACATTGCACTCAGTCATACAATGCTGACTACACCTGGTCATATAGTCTGTTTTGAAAAGGAACATCACACTCGGTCATATGACGCTGATTATACTCGGTCGTATAATCGATTGAAGATACATTGCACTCGCTCGTATAATGCTGACTACACTCGGTCGTATAGTCTGTTTTGATAAGAAACATCACACTCGGTCGTATGATGTTGATTATACTCGGTCGTATAATCGATTAAGGATACATTGCACTCGGTCATACAATGCTGACTACACTCAGTCGTATAGTCTGATTTAAAAAGAGGCATCACACTAGGTCATATGATGCTGATTATACTCGGTCGTATAATCGATTGAAGATACATTGCACTTGGTCATATAATGCTGACTACACTCAATCATATAGTCTATTTTAATAATAAACATCACACTCGGTCGTATGATGCTGATTATACTCGATCGTATAATCGATTGAAGATACATTGCACTCGGTCATACAATGCTGACTAGACTCGGTCGTATAGTCTGTTTTGATAAGAAACATCACACTCGGTCGTATGATGCTGATTATACTCGATCGTATAATTGATTGAGGATACATTGCACTCGGTCATACAATGCTAACTACACTCAGTTGTATAGTCTGTTTTGAAAAGGAACATCATACTCGGTCGCATGATGCTGATTATACTCAGTCGTATAATCGATTGAAGATACATTGCACTCGGTCATACAATGTTGACTACACTCGATCGTATAGTCTGTTTTGAAAGGAACATCATACTCAGTCGCATGATGCTGATTATACTCGGTCGTATAATCGATTGAAGATACATTGCACTCGGTCATACAATGCTGACTACACTAGGTCGTATAGTCTGTTTTGATAAGAAACATCACACTCGGTCGTATGATGCTAATTATACTCAGTTGTATAATTGATTGAGGATACATTGCACTCGGTCGTATAGTCTATTTTGAAAAGGAACATCATACTCAGTCGTATGATGCTGATTATACTCGGTCGTATAATCAATTGAGGATACATTGCACTTGGTCGTACAATGCTAACTACACTCGGTCGTATAGTTTGATAAAGAGACATCACACTCGGTCGTATAATGCTGATTGATTATGCAATTATGCTGCAATCTATAATTGCTCACTATTAACTATAACTCTTTTATTGCTCACTTTCGATGCTACAATCCATAATTGCTAGCTGATTTTTATCTTTAGTTGTTTGAGTCGAATGCTTTGAATTCTTTGTGCTGACTAATTAGCACTTTTGTTGACTGACTTTAAATTTTACTGTGTTGATTGGCTTTACAAGTTGAGTATTCTGGATTTGAAATTCCTATAGAATTACTGAAGTTAGTTTTAACAAGATGAATGTACAAAAGTATATTATTATTTTGAAAATTTATAAGAAAATTCATCACTTTGCATGAGATAACATGTACTTAACCAATCTCCTTAATTTTGATCCTCATGACTATCATTTATTTACCATTCGCAAAGGACAGAGGCATTATTATCTATTTTATGCTGAGAGCATATTTTTTACCAAGTGAAGAGCTTACTTTCACACCTAAATTCAGGAAGAATCTACTAGACAAAACTTATGGTAATTGAGCATAAACGGATCAGATTCTAAGTATCAAAACAGTCTTTGAATTATTTTTGTGCTTTCCTTCCTTTTCCGAGTATTCCCCACCTTTCTAATATTACTCAGTGTGGATACCGTTGGAAAGGTCCTTTGGATACTCATACTCATATAGAGCATTGGAGTAAATAGAGCAATTTTTGGCATGGTCCTCTTTTAGTATTCCATGCCTTTCTTGTATTACTCAGCATGGATACCGCTAGAGGTTGTATGTTGATACTCTTACTCATTTATGAGCATTGGAGTAAATTATGCTTGCTATTTTTTCTATTCTTCTCTTAGTATTCCCCTGCCTTTCTCGTATTACTCAACGTGGATACCGTCAAGGGATTTTGTACTCATACTCATTTTTGAGCATTGGAGTAGATTATATGCTCATTTATTATTCACAAGACTAAAATGATACCCTAAAATTCAATCAATTGATACCACAAGTCCACAGATTTTGCCTTTACATGTTCTTCCCCTCATTTGGGTGCAAAGCAAGCATTAAATTGATTAGAGTTTAGAAATTCTCAGCATAGAACTGTCAATAAGACATCTGAATTCTGTGAGGCTAATAAAAGAAAGCCACTAAAATCAAAGGTCATGAGATAAATTTTCGCACAAGATCTCGTGAAGTGGATGAATTTCCTTTCAATTTGTGAATTTTCTTATTGAGGATTTATTTTATTACAGAATCAAAGGAGATAGAGTTGTACTACTTCCCTTTTGTATTTGCACAGGGTGAGGTTTTGACGAGTGATTGGCATTTGCTATCTTGCCCATTCTTATTGATGTATCAGTTCCTTTTCCCTTTTTCATTCTCTTTTATTTTTCTTGTATAAAATACCATCGGTTAGTATGGCCTATTTGCTAGTAAAGAAAATTATCAGAATGCAATGTTATTCTTTTGCATTCTTCCCTTTCATTGTGGTGATAATGTCTCCAATCACAGGGTCGTGATGCTCCACCATCGAAGTTGTGGCTTTATCCCATTGATGTTATGGTAGAGGGCTTCATATCTCTTCCCCACATTTCCTATAAAAGAAAAGATTTAGGAGTTAGAGGTTACTATTTCATAATCAAAGAAGTTTTTAGAGTGCATTCATCTTAAGTTTTGAGTGCATTCTTCCCTTTTTAGGGCCAAGCGCATGTATCATTAGCATATTGAATCTGAGGAGCTTGAGCATCCTATCTAGCCTCTTGAAGTTTCCAGGAAAATGCTTCTTGGTAGTGTCACTTCTCTTATTTTCATTCTTTCAGATGTTTCACATGCGAATACTCTGACTACTTTCTTGTTCTTCTAATACTAATTTCAAATGTTAGTAGTAGAGTATTTGCACAATCTTGTCTAGGCTTAAAGACTTTTATTATACAAAACAAGTGTTTCATAAAATATGTATGCAAGTCTATGCATGCTATATATGATGTGCATGATCCTAATGGGTCTCCTGTTTGGAATAGAGCCACTCATCAATAGCCTGTCAGTTTGAGCATTGAATGATTCACTATCAGTACTTCTGATGTTAAAGCTTTCGATATGATTCATCAGACTGATTACTAAGCTAACAAGTAGGGTCCATGGCTTTACAATAGAGCTTGTGATTGATCGATGCACCGTTGAACTTTTCTTTTGTTACTGTTAATGATTGAGGTATTAGCTCTTACACTTCAGCATCCATCTTGCAGATACCATTTGCCCCCTGAGTTGTATTTTGTCCCCAGTTTTCATTTTTATGTGTAAGAGAGCCAGTTCCTCCACTGTTGTTGTTGATCCTTTGACTTATTAATCCTATTAGTTGCAATCTTATGCATTGGAGATGTAGAGGAATGGGCAAACTGACTAAAGTGAGTTTTTAATGATGAAATCAACTGGACTTGCACTTTGAAGAACTCTTGAGCAGAATATAAAGCTTGATATTGATGCGATGGTTGATGTAAGTTATTTAGCCATTTGAATTCTTCAAGGTGTAAGGGGACCCTAGAATTATAAAGAAAATTACAGAGGAAACATAACTAAAATAGAGATCTCATAGCTCTGATTTTAGCTTTCATTATGTAATGTCTTTCCATTCAGATACTTATGCAATATGATAAAGACGAATATGCGATATTTGACAAAAATCCCTAATTCAATTTTACTCATTCATTAGGGAAAAAATGAGAACATTCATTACATCAGATGACACAACTCCTATAATTAATCCCGAATTTTTCTCTCTAATTTTTCACCTTACTGTTCTTTTTCTTTTTTTCTTTCTTTGTTTTCTTCTCTTTTTTTTTTATCATTCTTCTTATTTTTCCTCAGATTTTACTCTTTTTAGAAGTTATGTCATGTGATATAAGACTATTCTTTAAGTTTACATTTGTGCCCATACTGAATGGATCTAATTGAATTAAATTCTTGTCAAACATGCAGATGCGATCAATATCACAATGCGTAGTACTATCAAGATGCATATTACATAAGTGAGCATAATCATAATTTATATCATCGATCACTAAAATAAAACAAGTTCCAAAGAAACTAAAATTTTATTTAAAATAGAAAATAAGAAATTTTATTTCCTATTCTAGATGCTAGGGATTCTGAGTCTCATAGTGGTTGTCTTTCAGGTGGCTGACATAATAGTTACTATTGCATTTTCTTGCAAACTGTCTCCATGACTTCATCTTTCTGAACCTCTATTGTGCATGTTTCTTCCTTGTCTTGCAGTTTCTCATCATCAAACTCATTACCCTATTTTGTAGGCACAATCAACTCGAAGGGTATGTCAAAAGAAGGTGGTATAATGTAAAACACCTTATAGTCGAACTTGCTTGAGGGCTGACCCAACAAATCTTCAACTCTTTCCACATCTTTGGGGGCATTAGGAGATTTCTCATTGATTTTAAGGTCTAAGTCTACTAATTTTAATTTTAAATATGAGCCTAAATCTACAAATTACGGAATATTTAAATTAGTGGGCCTAATTCTATATATTTTAATTCTAAGGTGATCTTAAATCTATAAATTATGAAAAACAAAAAGCTTAAATTAAGTAGGCTAAGTCTAAATTAATTAAACTAAATTAGGTGAGCCTATGTCTAATTAACTAAATGGGCCTAAGGATATTTCTAATCTAAAATCTAATTAGTTATGAACCTAAAAATATATTTTAATTAATTAAACCTAATTAATTATTATGTGAGATGAGCTAAAAGAATTACCTAAACTTAAATAAATAAATCAAGACCTAAAGTGGACTTAAGGCCCAAAACACACAAAAATAATAAATAAGCCCAAAACAAATAAAAATACAAGAAAACAATCAAATAAGATCAAACAAATAATTAAATTATTCCTTACTAAAACTCTAATTTTTATTAACATGCAACCTAAATTAATCTACTTCCTCCATTGATTTTAAATAATTACCTAATTGAAACCTAATTTTACTAACCAAGTTAATCAAAATAAACATGCAACCACACATATAATTTTATTACTATTCCCACTGTTGGAGCTATTACATTAATTCATAAAATAATTAATAAAATAAAAATAAAATAATAAATAAAAATAAAGATAATAAAAATGAAATAAACTAGAAACTAAGTCTTTATGAGGCTTTATCCATAATCTTTCATGGACTTCTCATGAAATTCAATTCATCCCTCATATGATTACCATGCGTTTTCCCTCATAATCACCACAAAAATAAGATAAAACAATGATTAATGAATAAATTATGAAAATAACTTGAAAGAATAATAATAAATAATAAAAAATAAAAAATAAAAATGTAAAATAATCAAATAAATAAATAAATAAGTAAATAAAGAATAGAAGAAGATGAAATGCTTATGGATGATTTAAGGTGCTCCTCAGATTGGTAGTTCACCATTCTTGACAAATCTTCAAATCTTTTTCTTCAAAAATTCTGCACGAGTCTTGAACTAATTGTTGAATCAAAAGGAATTTTTTAGGAAAAAAATAAACTCAAGAAGAATAAAATCACAATTTTTTCTTCTTCTCTTCCTCTTCTTTTTCTTTCTCACTCGGCCTCCTTTTTCCTTCTCTTCCTACACTTTTTCTTCCTTTTTTTTTCCTCCCCCCTACTACTTCCCTTCCTTTCTTTTTATAGCAGAATCAGGAAGCCTAACCCTAATCCTAATGTGATTCTAATTCCTAAAGTGTATTTAGAAATTTTAAACCGGATAGGATTGAGTTAATTAGGAAGTTTAAACTAATTAAAACACTGAATTAGAAATAAATAGAAATAGGAAAAAATGAAAAAATTCAATTCCAACCGAGATTGTGTAATTCCGATCAGAATTATACAATCTTGATCGGAATTGTTGTAATTCCTATTGAAATTACATAATTTCGATCAGAATTATGTAATTCCAATTGGAATTACATAATACACTTTTTTTAACATTTAATTATAAAAAAGCCCCCGAAAAAATTTAAATTTTACAATTAGGTCCTAAAAAGAACTTTGCGATTTAGTTCCTGAAAACATTAAATCCTTCCTTTAAAAGCCCTTAGAATTTTTTAAAGATTAGGTATTGAAGACATTTTCACCACTGGAGTCCTTTGCTGCATCCATAACATATCATCCCGAAATTGAGTGTCTACAGTTGCCTCCCTTTATCGCTGTTTGCTTGAAAAATTATGGCAAAACAAAATAGAACCCAATTTTTAAATTGAAAGTTAGGATACTTACCTGCTACTCGGACGTACAGCATTTTAAATGACATATCATACTCGGTTGTATGATATTGATTATACTCTATCGTATAACCTTGGGTGAATGAAACACATTGTACTCGGTCGTACAATGCTTGACTATACTCGGACGTCTAGCATTGAATTGAAAAATTACATCATACTCGGTAGTATGATGTTGATTATACTCGGTCATATAATCGATTCAGTATACATTGCACTCGGTCGTACAATGCTGACTGCACTCGATCGTATAGTCTGTTTTAAAAAGGAACATCACACTCGGTCGTATGATGTTGATTATACTTGGTCGTATAATCGATTGAAGATACATTGCACTCGATCGTACAATGCTGACTACACTCAATCGTATAGTCTATTTTGATAAAAAACATCACACTCGGTCATATGATGCTGATTATACTCGGTCGTATAATCGATTGAGGATACATTGCACTCGGTCATACAATGCTGACTACACTCGGTCGTATAGTCTAATTTGAAAAGAGGCATCACACTCGGTCGTATGATGCTGATTATACTCGGTCGTATAATCGATTGAAGATACATTGCACTTGGTCGTACAATGCTGACTACACTCGGTCGTATAGTCTATTTTGATAAGAAACATCACACTCGGTCATATGATGCTGATTATACTCGGTCGTATAATTGATTAAAGAAATATTGCACTCGGTCGTACAATGCTGACTACACTCAGTTGTATAGTCTGTTTTGATAAGAAACATCACACTCAGTCGTATGATGCTGATTATACTCGGTCGTATAATCGATTGAGGATACATTGCACTCGATCGTACAATGCTGACTACACTCAGTCGTATAGTTTGATAAAGAGACATCACACTCGGTCGTATGATGCTGATTATACTCGGTCATATAATCGATTGAGGATACATTGCACTCAGTCATACAATGTTGACTATACTCTGTCGTATAGTATGTTTTGATAAGAAACATCACTTTCGGTCATATGATGCTGATTATACTCGGTTGTATAATCAATTGAAGATACATTGCACTTGGTCGTGCAATGCTGACTATACTCAGTCGTATAGTCTATTTTGACAAGGAACATTACACTCGGTCATATGATGTTGATTATACTCGGTCGTATAATCGATTGAGGATACATTGCACTCAGTTGTACAATGCTGACTACACTCGATTGTATAGTCTGTTTTAACAAGGAACATCACACTCGGTTGTATGATGCTGACTATACTCGGTCGTATAATCCATTGAAGATACATTGCACTCGGTCGTATAATGCTGACTACACTCGGTCGTATAGTCTGATTGAAATGGAACATCACACTCGGTCGTATAATGCTGATTATACTCGGTCATATAATCAATTGAAGATACATTGATAGTTTTAACAATTCCTTAAATTGCTAAACTATAAAGCTTTACAATCTAGGACTAAATTACAAAGAATCAAATGGACCTAAATGTAAATGAAAGTTGATGGACCAAAAAGGATATTTTCCCATTTATATATTTCATTCCTTCTTTTTTCGGTCCATATTCTCTTTTTCCTATTCTTCTTCTCTTGATTTTCAAATTTTCTCTTTTCAATTAAACTCTCATTCAACGTCCAATTTTGGATCTGTTTGATCCTATGGCCCACCCACAACGTAGGCTACACGAGAGCAGTTCCAGGCAATCAGATCCCATCACTTTGCATCCACATTTTCCCTAAAATCATTTAGGTCTTCATGAAGACGAAGAGATATTTCCATTGACCCACTTGCACCTCCACAGATGTTCTCAGGCTGGAAATGAGGCAAATTTCTTATCCTTGTTTTCAATTCTGCAATAAACATATTTATTTTAGTATATAAAATTAATGTTTATATGCGTGCAATTTAATGGACAAAGTATATGTAAATCATGAAAAATTGACACATTAAAATCAAAATCTATTAAATTTCACTGGGATTTTCATCAGAAGTCTAAATTTTCGGATTAAAATCCCAGATTTTCGATCGAATTTCTCAAATTTCTGATTGGATATCAGGAAATCTGATCGGAATTCTGGATTTCCGATTAGAAATCTAGAATTCCGATCGGAATTCTAGATTTCCAATCGGAAATCTAGACTTCTGATTTGATTTTTGAATTTTTTTAATTTTTTTTAAAAGGTGATGTAAAATATCAAAAATTTAGGAAAGACAATGATCCTGTTGTTTATGCATTGTTCAGAAACCCCTGAAATTCTCAAGTTGTCTTCACTTAGCGCGAGAGTTGTTCTATGACTTGTGTGGAGAGGTAGCACATCATGTCTGGGCATCCGGCTTTCAATGCTTTGTTGTTGCTTTACCGACTGCTCGAGGTAGGTCAGATCACTATTCCCTTTTTGCACTTATCGAGAGATGGATGGACACTACTCACACCTTCCACACATGAGTGGGTGAGCTGACCATTTCCCCGATGAGTTTTCCTGCCATTACCGGGATTGCATTTGGAGGTACCTCAATTCCTTTTGATGTCCATTACTGCACTCTTCCAGAGGATGCTAGGAGTCGTTAAGTCTGTGACTTACTCGGGTTTGTTCCGACATGGAAGAATAGGAAGAACGTGCTTCTTTCTTCCCTTGTACAAGGTTTCAGGAGACTACCTACCACTATACCTCGCCAGATTCTCCAGAAGGCGAGATGTTTCTTATTGATTCTGCTTAGCACTACCCTCTTTTGTGATACTGGTCATGAGGTTAGCATCGCTCTTCTTGGCCCTCTTCAGGATCTTTCTAGGGTCTCTACTTTGGATTGGGGGTCTGCAACACTTGCTTATCTCTACTATTGATTGGATATTATTTGTAGAGGCATTGTGACAATGTGCGGCTTTTGGTATGTCTTGCATGTATGCTTCCTATCCCTTTTTTTTAAAAAAATTTTACTTACTTTCACCTTCCCCTCTTTATTTCCTTTATTTTCCCCTTTTTTAGATTTGGGGTATTGAGACTGGAGTGATTCGAGGTTTCAGTGCTATCAGCTCCGACAAGAGTCTTCCCCAGATGCAGAGATGGGGTTCTTCTCGTCTTGCTAGCATTAAACATGATTTGCAGACTTATCGAGATCAGCTGAACTCCTTAGAGTGGGACCTGGTAAGAAAACTTTACCTTTTAGTATTCCATCAATTGCAAAAGTCTAATAAATTTAAATTTAAAGGAATGAGTTTGCAGGTTAGATAAGATTGGTTGGCTGGCGCTGAAGACATTCAGCGATATGAGTTTATGATTGCAGCTATGAGACTTAAGACTATGAGAGTTCTGCTTCCTAGTTGTGGCTGCCAAATGTGGTATCTTGGTGAGTGTGTTTATCACTGGCATGTGGGGCCTTCCAGGAGACGTGTCCCTTCTTCTATTCCTCCCTTAATGTTACGGAGTAGTAGCATGATTGGTCCTGAGCTTAGAGCTACTCTTGAGGGATATGATGCTTCGACGATGCTTGAGCGTTCTCGTCATTATCAGGAGTATATTCGAGAGAACCTCTTAGAGCAGGTTCCTACAAACTCGTCTGAGGTATGCTTTCTCTTATTACTTTACTTCAATTCTCTTATCATTATTGACATTTGATGTTTTGTATAGTTTAAAGGAGTCCCTGATGCTGCTATGGAGGAGACTAAGGATGATACTGAGGAGACCGAGCAGGAAGTCCAGCCCATTCATCATAGTGAGACTGCTCATGGTAAGGCTCCCTCGGGTACTGTTATGGGTGATGTTCCTTGTCAAGACCCAAAACAAGGGCCAAGACCGGTGCTAGGGAACGAGAATTCTTTCAAATCCGGAACCCGTAGCAAGCCTTAAAATAAAATAAAACATGCAATATTAATAATAACATAATTAAAATATTCTGCAGCGGAAATAAATCATAAATAAAAAAAATAATCTGCCAATGATATTAAATCGAACATCCTTATCTCATATGTATAAATATTCCTTTAATATGAATCCAGTCAAATATTTAAAATACATAACTCACACAAACATAATACATAACCCTTTAACAATTTCACAACTACTGCAGTGTCTAGATTATAAAATAAAACTCAGATAAGCACTTTACATAATGAAGCCGGGGCAGAAGAAATCCAGCATATGGGTCTGCTACTGAGGTCTGAAGATGATAACTCTCCTGAAAAATAGTCAACGGAGGGGAGTTAGACCTCACTAAGTGAATTGTTATAATATATATACATGCATACTAAATGACAATGCACACAGTCAATAGTATATATATAATAAATATATATACAAGCAAGTATATACATATGCAGCAAAATCATTTTTTATATTTTTTGAAAATCACTGTTTATGAAGGATTAAATAGAACCCTAGAATATCGCAACCTCAAATAGTGTTAAACAACACTCTCTAGCTATACAGACTCACTTATTCCAAGTATATTCACTTATTCGATTTGGATAGTAGACTGGCCCCGAGACACTAAGTCAACCGAGCTCCAGCAGTCTGACTATCGGTGTGATTGGCCCCGAGACACTTGGTCAACTGAGCTCCAGCAATCACACTCTCACATCACATCACACATTGAATAACCCAATACGATCAATATCCATCAATAGGTTAGTAATATAGCCTAAATGCTATCAGCGTACCGGTACGTACTCGGTCCTAATGCTGCCCACTAGGTAGCACGTTCTATTGATATCCTTCATTTTAAATATCAAACATACATTCATAAATAAATGATGCATGTAATTGAATAGAATCTCAACATAAACCATATATATACTAGAAATATACAAAAAATAAACCAGGTATATTCCAAGTATATATATACGTCAAATAAATCCAATTAAATTATAAAATAAACTAGAAATATATTTAAAAATATTTTAAGCATAAATCATTAATAAAACATGCATATAGTTTAAAATATATCAAAATATACCAAAAATAAACTAAAATACTAATTAAATCATTATGCATATTTATCAAAATAAATCATACATTTCTAAAACATGCACTTAGAACACATATATATAAAATAACAACTCACTGTTTATTGCGCTCCTCGAGATAGGTCCGACGGGCCTGGTCTACTAGGCCTCGGTTTTGGCACAACTAAACAAACAAACGACCACAGAATATCAGAATAAATCTAACAGAAGCTCTAAAGACTCGATCTAGAATACTAGACACAGAATTAAAATAGGAATTCGACCGGACATCACGTTTTACGAGAATTCTACTGAAAATCCGGCAGAACCTCCCTTGTAAAATGGATATCTCTCTACTCAAAGAGTAGAGTCGGTCCTGCAAAGAAACAAACTTCAAAATAGACACAAAATTCACAACCAAAACCCCTCGGTCGGACTCCAAACTACAATTCACCGACCGAGGTCCACAATTCACAGAATATATACAAAAATACCGAAAATGCCCTTTAATATTAAAAATACATTTTATAAATCCAAATTACTTAATTAACCCTAAAACACATTAAAAACCGATAAAAACTCATTTATTTAGAAAAATCGTATATTATATATATAATTTGAAAATAATTTACGAAAAATAGTTTTAATTAGTTAAAAATACTAAATAATTTATAGAAATCATTTTTATCTTAAATAACTATTAAAACCAATTTAATTATATTTTTAGCCAATTTAGTGTCAAATTACCAAAATACCCCTATATATATAAATTTACTAAAATTAATAAAAAATTCACCAAAAATAATATAATTACTCAAAATTAATTTTATCAACATATAATTCAATAATATCAATAAATATACTCAATTAACCAATTAATTTCAATTAAACAGATAATTAACCCTATTTTTCAAAATTACATAAACTTAATAAATTCCAAAATAAATATATAAAATTCACAAAAATTATAAATAAATTTCTAAAATACATTTCAACACCTATAATCACCATAAAACACAATTTCATAATTTAATTAATTAATTTTTGAAAATTAGAAAATATTAATAAATTAATCAAAAATACCCAAAAATCAAAATAAATTCCAAAAAAATTACCGCATGTAGATTAGGCTACAAGGATCAAATTTTGTGAAGGGAGTTTTCATGAATCAATCAAATTGAAGTTAAAAAAATTCCAAAACCCTAATAGGCCGAAATAAAGAAATTGAAACCTAGGAAAATCTAGACCATTTTAAGTGAAACAAAGCTTGGAATCACACTCACCGGAGCTCAAGGAGAAGATAGAGACCGACGGTGTGAAAAATGGTGGCCGGAATCGCTGTGATCGACGGTGAGAAGGATTTTCGGGTTTCCGGCCAAATCGAGCTTCAAACGACGTCGAAGAAGGAAGAGAAGGCAGCGGAGTTGGCTGAGGACAAAGGTGGCACGCCGGGAGGCACACCGACGATGAAGAAACATCGTGACAGTGACCGGATTTCGAATGGGGACGATCGGAAGCTTGGGAGGTTCGAATGGCACGAATGATAAATTTAGCCAAGTTTTAATTTTGTATATATATATATATATATATATATATATATATATATATAACTTTAACTTTAATTATAATACTATATATTATTATATTTCAAATAATTATACACCACACATAATATTTTAATATATTTTAATAATTTATACACTTATAATTAATTAATTAATATTAAAACTAAATAATAAAATTAAGGAAATTAATTAAACCCTAATTAATTCAAATAAATACAAATATATACATTTTATTTTAGCACTTAAAAATTATGTATGAGTTCATGCAAATTCGTAAAATTATTCAAAATAATTAGTATTAAATTATTTACGTATCAATTTTCCCGAAAATACAATTCCCGAAATTTTTTTACGTAAAGTACTTAAAATAATGTTAAACAATTAAAATTAGCTTTAGAAAAATAACAAACTCATAAAATATCATAAATATATACAAAAATTATTAACACTGCATATCCTTGAAACGACTTGTACTTTGTAGGACTGGAAGTAATGCCTTAACTTCTTTGTAGCCCAGATCATTATCAAACATATCTTTTCTACAAGATTGTACTTTTCTTCATATGGTAGGAACTTTTTACTGAGATAATATATAGAGTACTCCATCCCTTCGGGCCCTTCTTGTGCTAGCATTGCTCCCATCGCCTTTTCTTCTAAAGCCAAATATAAGATTAAAGGCTTACCTTGTTTTGGTGGCCTCAATATAGGCAGGTTAGTAAGGTATTCCTTAATCTTATCAAAGGCTTTCTAGCATTTTTCATTCCACTCCACGGGCTGATTCTTCCTTAAGAGCTTGAAAATTGGGTCATAGACCATAGTAAGTCTTGTAATGAACCTACTGATGTACTACAGTTTTTCGATAAACCCTCGTACTTCCTTCTCTGTTTTTGGTGCTGGCATCTTTTAGATGGCTTTAATCTTGTCTAGATCAACTTCTATTTCTCTATTATTGATTATGTGCCCTAATAACTTTCCTGAAGTTACCCTAAAGATGCATTTCTTCGGATTAAGCCTTAGGTTATATTTTTCTATTCTTCCTAAGAACTTATCCAAAGCCTCAAAGTGTCCCTCTCTTGTTTCAGACTTAACCATCATGTCATTAACATAAACTTCCACTTCCTTATGCATCATATCATGAAATAAGGCAGTGGCTGCTCTTTGATAAGTTGCTCCTGTGTTCTTTAATCCGAAGGGCATAACCTTGTAGCAATACGTTCCCTATTCCGTGATGAAAGCAATCTTGATCCTGTCCATCACTGCCATCATTATCTAATTATAACCTGAGAACCCATCCATAAACGAATACAATGCACTAGATGTTGCACTATCCACAATCACATCAATATGGGGTAAAGGAAAATCATCCTTTGGACATGCCTTATTCAGGTCCCTGAAGTCCACACACATTCGAACTTTTCCATCTTTTTGGGGAACTGGTACTATATTTGCCAACCATTAAGGTTATTCCACAACTTCTAGAAAACTAGCCAGGATTTGCTTAGCGATTTCTTCCTTTATCTTTTCTGTCCATTTGGGCCTTAACTTATGAAGTTTTTGCTTAATAGGTTTAGCTTCAGGATATGTTGGAATGTGATGCTCTGCAATTCCCCTATCTAAACCTGGCATATCTTCATAGGACCAAGCAAATACTACTTTTCTTTTTATTAATATTCTCTCAAATTTTTCCCTTTCTTCAGGAGTTAAGTCATGTGATATAGAAATGTGTTTTGGTTATTCATTTGTGCCCATGTTTAATGAATCTAATTGAATAGAATTAATGTTAAACATGCATGAATGATCATTATTAAAATGCACAAGACCATCAGAATCAACATCACATAAGTAAGCTAAACCGGAATTTATATCATTGACCATAAAGGAAACAAAGTTTTCATCCTCAAACAAACCAGATGTTATTACATCAGTTTCTTCATAAAAAACATCAGTAAAACTATTATTAATGATACTAGCTAATTCCTGTGATGGTTCTTTGTTAGGTGGCAGACAAATAGTTCTTCGATGTCTTTGATTTTTATCTTTTCAGCAACTGTCTTCATCACCTTGTTCTTGTTGTCTTGCATCGGCTTTTCGACTATCTTTTCTTTAAAAATTTCAAATCCAAGGACATCCACACCAACTACTTGGACAGTCTCCTTTTCACCCTGGTAGAACTTCTCCTTTCCTTGCTTGATAAAGTTACCTTTCAGAGGTCCCACACTCCCTAGGCCATTTTCGTTGAAAAACCTTCTTCTTGTCCCTTTACTGCTGAACCCAGCTCCAGTATAGCCCAATCCTCTTGTGTCATTCTGGGTTTTAAAATTTGGAAGTTTTGGGATTCCTTGCTCATTTTTTCCTAGTCCTTGTCCTGGTCGGTAATTCATCTTCTTGATCATGTTCATAACCCTTGGATCCATTGTAACTCCCTCTGAAATCATGGCCACCTGGTAACCTTAGGGAGTGATTACCTATTTCTGATTATCAATAACTGCAGACACCGTTTTGCCCATACTAACATCTAGAGTCACCACTTCCCCATCAAGTAGGAATTTCACCTTTTGATGCACGGTCGAAGGCACTCCTCCCAAGACATGATACCAAGGTCTACTCAGAAGAAGGGCATAGGTGACAAGAATATCTAGCATAGTGAATTCCACCATTGCTTCTATAGGTCTAGTTTTCACAGAAGCCATAAAGGTTCTTTCTACACTCCTCGTGCTATCATCATAAGCCCTTATTACAAGGTCTGATTTTGCCAAATCCTCCACCTTTACTCCTAAATTGGGTAGGATCTGTAGTGGACAAACATTAATTGCAGGCCCATCAACCACCATCACATAATTAGTCCTCTTCCCTCTTACTTCAGCTAGGATGAATAATACTTTATTATGATTCCTTCCTTCCACAAGTAAATCCTCATCCGAGAAAATAATGATCCCATGCTTTTTCTCAGTAACCTTAGCCACCATTGCTTCAGGAGTTACTGTAGTTTCAATATTCATCTTAGTGAAGGCCTTAACTAGGGCTCTTCTATGGCTGCTCGAATGCATCAAGAGCTCCCAAATGCTTACATTGGCCTTTGCTTTCTTGAGTTGTTCGAGAATCAAGTCATCGCTATGTTCATTTAAGTCTTCTCCTTCAATAGCTTCTTCCCTCTCTATGGCTTTCTCTACTGTCTTATAACCCTTTTGCTTCTAGTAACATGGCTAAATTTGGGATTATCTACCCATACATCATACCCTTCAGCACCTTCCTCATCCGAACTATACTAAATATCAATCATCCCTATAGTCCAATCTTTCTTCCCTTCTTTCCATACCTCGACCATACATTTTTCCTTCTTGACTAGCAACTTTTCATCATTGAACTCCTCACCCCATCTTGTAGGCTCGATTGTATCAATAGATATGTCAAAAGAAGGTGGTTTGGAGTAAAACACCTTATAATTAAACTTGCTTGAGGGTTAACCCAGTAAGTCTTCTGCCTCTTCCACACCTTTGGGAGTATTAGGAGATTTCTCAGTAGTTTTAAGGCTTAGATCCTCAAAAGAGTTTAGCACTTCTTCTTTGCTCACTCCTGAGTTGATTATCATGGTGGTTGGGGGTGGTACATTTTAGCAATTTGTGAAAGGATTGTTTCGGGTGTTTGGGTTTGGGCTTGATTTATCAGGGTCTATGATCTTTCCAGAGTCTATAAGGTTTTGGATTTCATGTTTAAGACACATGCAAGAGTCAGTAGAGTGACCAGTGACTTGATGAAATTTGCAATAATTGTTTTGATAAAAACCAGGGAGGTTTGGGTTTGATGGTCTAGAAGGGGTTAAGGGTCTAAAGAGGCCTTTTTGAATGAGACGGTCTAGGACTTTGGATAAGGGTTGGTTAAAATTTGAGAATCTCCTAGGTTGTTAGATGGCATGAACTCCTATGACTTGGTTGGTATTTCCTTACTGCGTGCCCCCAATTAGGTAATTTCTTACTCCAATGTTCCTAATGGCCTTCTTTTTCTCATTTTCAATCTCTTCAGCCTGTAACCCATCATCATAAAGGTCCACGAATGTCTTGGGGTTCATCATTTGCAACCTCTCCACTAGGTTAGGTGATACATTTCGGACTATCATTCTAACCTGGTCCTTCTCTGCTAATTTGTTCTTCATTATTCCTGCCTTATTCATGACCCTAGTCAGAAAATCTGAAAATAATTCGTTGGGCTTCTGCTTAGTTAGTTCCAAATCTCTTATAAACACCTCAAGCCTGGTATTATAGTCATATTGCTTTAGAAAAGTAGTGCACAACTCCCTCTAATCTGCTCGGATAGACTTCTCTAACCCATGATACCAGTTAACAGCCATTCCTTTTAAGGACAGCACAAACAGTTAGTAACCATGACCAAAGGAGCCTTAGTGGTACTTATAGTAGTTGTGTATTGGCTAAGATAAATCCTCGGGTCCCCAATACGATTAAACTTCTACAACTGGGGCATTTTGAATTTGTTAGGTAACCTGTCTTCCTCAAATTGCATCATATCATCAAAGTCAAAAGGGTATCCTAGGCCTTGTCCCCTCATTAACTCCTCCATCTTAGACATCTTCTGAGTTAATGCCTTCATCTGTCTGGATTCCAGCTCTTGAACTTGCTTAAGTGATTCCTTTTTCACTTTTTCAACCATGTAACTCTCAACATCCTCAAGTTTTATTTCTCCAACATTGTCATTGTTAACAGGTAGTGGACCCATAGCAGGTGGGTTGGTTGCGGCGGGTAGTGCAGCAGCAGCAGGTGGTGGCATTAGTCCCGCTAGAGCTTGTCTTAACTCGTCTTATATCATCGCTCTCATATCATCCATCAGTGCTACTTTGACATCTTCTAGGGTCCAGTTTCCTCCCTCTTGTTATTCCATTCTTTCAGTTTGTTCAAGTTACGTAGCTTCCAAATAGAGCGGATTAATGGGGCTCTTTTCCAGTCTGCTAAGGATCTCTTTCTTGATCGATTGGGGGCTTGAATCAGTTCTCACCAGTATGCCACCTTTCTGACTCCAAACACAGGAAGACCCGGACAAATCTATGATGGCTGCAAGATAAATTGTTAGTATGATGCATGAGATGCATGTATGCATGATGCACATGCTATACAACAAGTAGCAAGTAACATGTTAGGTATACATACATCATTCCAACCTTATTCCTCCCGCACACGTATTCAATAGTGAGTCTCTTTTCCTAGGATTTTTGGTCTTAGTCTTAATATCAACAGGGGATATCAGGGTTCGACGCACATGCCAAATCTCTCAAAGCAATAGAAGCACAAAAACAACATTTATAGGTGTAAAAGATTAGCCCAATCTTTATTAACCTAAATAGGTTTCTAAAGTATGGGCTTGGGCCTTTACAGATAGAAATACCTTATGGCAATGTTCACAAGCAATTTGGGTAGATCCTAGGGGAAATAACTAAGCCATTATATATGGTTAGGGTCCGGTAAAAAGGTCAAGGTTCCCTTAGCAAGATGCTCTCCATTATGGACTTTGAGTTACAGGACAAGGTCAGAGGGGCCCAACATCCTTTGCAAACTTTAGAGAAAACTACCCCCCTTTAGGACTTGGGTTACAAGCTCTAGTCAGATGAGCTCGGTTATTTCTCTTGGATCGAGTTAAGGCTAAGAGTGATGGTTAGCCAATCTACAACCCCATGAAGCTAGTGGAATCATGGAATTATAAACCAACTCCATTGGTTAATAGGGACATGCAGAATGAATGCAAGAATAAAATAATAATTAATAAAATAATTCTAAAGAACACAAGTAGAATCAGTATCTCTTATCCCTAGTGGAGTCGCCACTGTAGACGACGAGGTTTAGTGTGCGTCCAAGATTTTAGCAACTGCATCACTGTTTAAGCTCAGGGCTCTAGAGAACATATTAACCACTATCACAAAGACATGGCGTGGAGATGAGGAGTCACCACCCAGGGTAATAACTGGGACAGATAAAAAAGGTGGCACTCGATTCCCTAAAAGAAAGCTAGCACCACAACTAGGAGATTCTGCATACGGAATACTAACTTCTTTCAGTCTTGTATTTATTTAGAATTACTTTATGAATTACTATCTTATTCTCTATTTACATGCAATTTCATATAAACCCAAAACAATAAACTCCAAGGCAAACTAGTTATGAAATATACAAGTAAATAATGCATTCAATAAATCACATAATCCCTTAAGTTAGTCTAATCTATATGGATTTTAAATAAATGAGTTAAAGTCTACATGTTTTAAATTATAAGTGAACCTAAAGATCTAATTCCTTTTGATTTTAATTAAATGAACCTAAGTCTCTGTTTTTTAATTCTAAATATGGGCCTAATTCTACAAATTATGGAATATTTAAATTAGTGGGCCTAATTCTACATATTTTAATTCTAAAGTGATCTTAAATCTATAAATTATGAAAAAAAGCTTAAATTAAGTGGGCTAAGTTTAAATTAATTAAATGGGCCTAAAGATATTTTTAATCTAAAATCTAATTAATTATGGACCTAAAAATATATTTTAATTAATTAAACCTAATTAATTATTAAATGAGATGGGCTAAAAGAATTACCTAAACTTAAATAAATAGATTAAGGGCTAAAGTGGGCTTAAGGCCCAAAATACACAAAAATAATAAATAAGCCAAAAAAAAAATACAAAAAACGATTAAATAAGATCAAATAAATAATTGAATTATTTCTTACTAAAACCCTAATTTTTATTATCATGCAACCTAAATTAATTTACTTCCTCCATTGATTTTAAATAATTACCTAATTGAAACCTAACTTTACTAACTATTTTAATCAAAATAAACATGTAACTACACATATAATTTTATTATTATTCCCATTATTGGGGCTATTACATTAATTCATAAAAAAATTAATAAAATAGAAATAAAACAATAAACAAAAATAAAGATAATAAAAATAAAATAAAACCCTAGAAACTAAGTCTCTACGAGGCTTTATCCATAGTCTTCTACGGACCTCTCATGAAATTCAATTCATCCCTCACATGATCACCATGCGTTTTCCTCCATAATCACTACAAAATCAAGATAAAACAAATGATTAATGAATAAATTATGAAAATAACTTGAAAGAATAATAATAAAAAAATAAAAAATAATAATGTAAAATAATCAAATAAATAAATAAGTAAATAAAGAATAGAAGAAGATGATATGCTTATGGATGATTTAGAGTGCTCCTCAGATTAGTAGTTCATCGTTCTTGACAAATCTTCGGATCTTTTTCTTCAAAAATTCTTAACGAGTCTTGAATTAATTGTTGAATCAAAAGGAATTTTTTGTAAAATATTCAAGAGAAAATCACGTTTTTTCCTTCTTCTCCCGTCTCTTCTCCTTCTTTCTTTTTTCATTTCTTTTCTACACCCTTTTTTCTGCTTTTTTCCTCCCCTCCTACTGCTTTCCTTCCTTTCTTTTTATAGTAGAATAAGGAATCCTAATCCTAATCCTAATCCTAATGTGATTCTAATTCCTAATTTAGGAATTTTAAATTGGGTAGGATTGAGTTAATTAGGAAGTTTAAACCAATTAAAACATTGAATTGGAGATAATTAGAAATAGAAAAAATGGAAGAGTTCAATTCCGACCAGGATTATGTAATTCCGATCGGAATTGTTGTAATTCCGATCGGAATTATGGAATTCCGACACACTTTTTTTCTTTTTTAACATTTATTTACAAAAAGGTCCTTAGAAAAATTTAAATTTTGCAATTAGGTCCTAAAAAGAACTTTATGATTTAGTTCTTGAAAACATTAAATCCTTCCTTTAAAAGCCCTTAGAATTTTTTAAAGTTTAAGTATCAAAGACATTTTCATCACTAGAGTCCTTTGCTACATCCATAACATATCATCCCGAAATTGGGTGTCAACACCGTACTAGTAGTGCTTTATGCTGATCTTCTTCTCCCCCGGCTATTTTATGTAAATTTCATATTTGAACTTTTATTGTATTCTAGAAAACTGTAGTAGTAGTGTTATTGTATCAGTAGTGTTGTATCAATTTGAGACTTTTGTATTCAAAATATTGTATGAATATTTTATTTATGATATGATATTTAAATATTTATTATATATCGATTTAAGTTTTAATTCTGTCATATTTTTATATTATTTATTGCATGTTGTGTTTTTATTTTTAAGGCAAGCTACAGGTTCTGGATTCAAAAGAATTCTCATTCCCTAGCGCTAGTCATGACTCTCCAGTTTGGGTCATGACATAAATCATACAAGCACATATACATATAGACGTAGGTAGAATAATTACCCTTCATTATTGAATGATGTCCAACATATAATCCCTCTAAGCCTCAATCATCCTATACATATGTAAACCTTGCTTCAGAGGAATCTGTGTTATCAATGGAATGTAAGAACTAATAAACATGTCAAGAATGATTCAGGAAATAGGTCAAAGATGAACTCACATGAGTAGTGTTCCCAGGGGTACATGCGGTTATGAGATCCTCATCTAAAGTCAATAACTAATAAGATAGCTCTCCTGAAGGAACCCGACAACGAACCAAAGGGTTCAGAGTATAGGTGAAACTGCTAGTGAATAACTGCGAGCTAGTGGTAGTTGAGGGCCTCATCTACTCAGTTGTAGCCGAAGAGCCCTCTTTACTTGAGTCAATGCAGGGTCTCTGAGGATCTCTCTCCTGTGAATGAGGCCTGGCCAGAGGTGCAGGTTGAGTAGTTAAAGACTGAAAATAAGAAATCATATCAAAATATAATAATTTTAAATACAAGTCGAGCATCAGATGTTTACTTGAGAGGTAGAAGCAACGGATAGAGGAACTGTCAGTAGGAGGTGGGTCTAGAAGAACTTCAAGTAGCAACTTTTGATTCATAAAGTGTGGTCCACACTTGGCTCTTCAGTAACAACCTGATCAAGCTTAGTACCCTCTAACTCGTGCATCCAAAGCATGCTCCTAGGAGCGGACCTAGGCACGTGCCTCGCACCAACTCCCCAATTCCAGTTAAGGACTCACTTATCAAACTACTTGTCATGACCTAAACTAAGAGTCATGACTGGAGCTAGGGAATGAGAATTCTTTCGAATTTGGAACCCGTAGCAAGCCTTAGAAAATAAAATCATGCAATAAATAAATAAAAAGTATGATCAAATTAAAATTTTTCGAATCAATATATAAAAATGGATACTCAATATCTTTTCATAATTAAATAAATATATTCATACAGTGTTCAAATATAATTCTCAGAGTATAAAGTATCAAACAAAACAATACTCTTCTGATACAATAACACTACTACTGTAGTTTCTAGAATACAAATCAGAGTTCAAAATAAACATTTATATAAAATAGTCGGAGCAGAAGAACACCAGCGAAGAACTTTACTACTAAGGTCTAACGATATAGGATCTCCTGAAAAAAAATAATTGAGGGGGGGTCAGACCTCATTGAGTGAATTATTATACTATATATATATATATATGCAGTCTAACCATATCCAATCAAGCATTCTTATATATATATATATGCATATACATGCATTTTACATAAATGCCAACTCTGTTTTAATAAATATAATAAATGCAGAAAATATTTATTTTAATACATGAAGGATTAAATAGAACCCTATTGATCGTAACCTTAATCAACCATATCATCACTTTAGCCATATAGGCTCACTTAAATCCAAATAGATCACTTATTCCATTTTGGACAGTAGACTGTCCTCGAGACACTAAGTCAACTGAGCTCCAGCAGTCTGACTATTAGTGTGATTGGCCCCGAGACACTTGGTCAACCGAGCTCCAGTAATCACACCATTAATCACATCACATCTCAATCAAATCATTATCAATCAATCATAATCACCACAATTAATTCTCACTCAATCCTAATCTATCGCACCGGTACGTACACGGTCTTAGTGCTGCCCACTAGATAGGACGTTCTATTGATATCTTTCATTTATAATAAATCATACATTCAGAAAATAAATAGTGTAGAATAACATTCATAATAGTAAAATAAACCATATATATACCAAAAATATACTTAAAATAAACTAAGTATATTCCAATTATATATATGTAAAATAAATTCAAATCAATCATGAAATATACTACAATAAACCCATAATATACCAAAAACATGTTAGGTTTAGATCAATAATAAAACATGCATTTATTTGGAAATATATTAAAAATATACTGAAAATATACCTAAAGTATACTGATCCTTTAATAAAACAATTATGAATAAATATACATTTAAAACATGTATATATACTAAAACATACTAAAAATAAACCTAATTATTTATTATAAATTATTTAGCATGCATATATCAAAAATAATCCCCAAATATACTAAAGATTTAGTAAATGTATATAGAAAGTATGCAGACATATACATTAAAATATACAAAAAAAAACTGGAATCATACCAAATCACATTATAAATTAAATCACTTTTTATAAAATACATACAATGAAAATGAAAAATCCTAAATGATGCATCCTATATGCAATGCATATATATACAGTATAATAACTCACTGATTTGCGCTTCCCGAGATAGACTCAGTGGACCTGGTCCGTTAGGCCTCGGTCTCAGCGCAGCTAGAAAAAATAAAATAAGAATAACCATCAGAATAAATTTCTAACTTTACGCTTCTAGGATTACTATAAAAAGACTTAATCAAAAATTCAAAACTAGACTTGGACCGGTTGTCACATTTTACGAGAAATCTATCGAAATTTTGGCAGAGTTTCCTCTGTAAAATGGACATCTCCCTATAAAAGTAAGGCCGATCCTGCACAGAAAACACACTTCTAAAATCATCAAATATTCAACACCTCGGGTTGGGACTCCAAACTCCACAAATCCCCAACTGAGGTTTACAATTCACAAATCAATAATATTAAACAGTAAAATAATAAAAATCATCAAAAGCCCATAAAAATATTTTAAAAACCTTTATTTTCCAATTAAAACATAAAAGTCTAATTTAAATAATATTTGATAATAAAAATTCATAAATGGAATAAAATTCCCATTTTTACAATTAAATTAACATAGATTGTAAAAAATATTTAAAATCACAATTTAACATCACAAAAATAATAAAATACACGTTTAGCCTCAAAATAATAAATAAAATAGTAAATACACTTATTATTTACATAATATTCTAAAATTATCTTAATTAACTATTAAAATCTCAAATATTATATAATATTAATAAAAATTCAAATTTTACAATTATTCAACATAACATAACAAAATTCACATTTAATTGCTTAAATAGTTTAATTATATAATAAAATTAGTTTAAAACCCATTTTATTTCCAAAATAATATATAATATATTATTTGAAAATAATTTTTGAAAAATAGTATTAATTAGTTAAAAATGGTAATTAATTTGTAAAAATCATTTTATTACCTTAAATAATTATAGAATCAACTAAAACATAATATTTAACTATAATTAACATAAAATTACACATTTACCCCTATAAAATAAAATATCCAATATACTAATTAATTTCCTCAAAAATTATAAAATCATTAAAATTATTTAATCAACATATATTATACTAATATCAACCAAAACACATATTTATCCAACAATTTCTATAAAAATACATATTTAACCTAATAATTCAAAATACACATAATTTATATAAATTTCCATAAAAATTATATAAATTCATAAAAAATTATTTTATCAACAAATAACATTCTAATATCAACTAAAACACACAATTAAACTCTAAATTCAACCAAAATACATATTTAACTCAATATTCCAAAATTTACATAAATTAAAAATATTTATAAAAATTATATAAAAATCCCAAAAATTAATTTCTCAACACCAAAATTAATAACAATATATAATAACAATAATTTAACCAAATTCATAATTTAATTAATTTATTTATGAAAATTCATTAAATAATATTAAAATAATAAAAAATTCAGCAAAATTAAAATAAATTCCAAAAATTATAACAAAAATATATTCATGAAGCTCAAGCTACAAGGATCATCATTTGAAAAGGGAGTTTGCTTGAATCAATAAAAATCAATCTAAAAAAATAAAAACCCTAATTGCTCAAAAATAAAAATTCATCAAAACTCACAAACTAGGGGATTTGAGCTTGAATTGAGCTTGGAATCGAAATCATTGGAGCTCAGGGAGTCAAACGGCACTGGCATGGCGTGCTGAAGTGGCTGGATCCATGAATGCCGACGAGGAGAAGCTTCCTGCAGTGTTGTCATTTCCTGCTGCTCTGCTGCTGCCGATGATCTGAGGGAAGGGAGATGAAGGCGGTGGCGAGGCTGGAAGGAGATGGTGGTTAACCGGAAGCAAGGGAGGCATAGTGAAGGGAAATGATCGGGATGTGCATGGGAAGAAAAACTTACTGTAAGTTTTTGGTTTTATGCTTGTGTACTTTGTTCTTCACGTTAAATGTATGTGTGTATATATATATATATAATATTATAATAAAACTTTAGCCAAATGATTCTACACCACACATATATAAATATACATATACATACATATATAAATATACATACATACATATATATATATATATATATATATATATATTCACACACATACAATAAACACACACACATGATATAATAAACACATAAACATATTTTAATATATATTCACATAAAATAACATTTAATAATAAATAATAATAACACAAATAATACTAATGATAATTCTAATAGAATAAATAATGAAATAATAAAAATAATATTCAAAATTATGCCATATAATAAAATAATACTAATGATATTAATAAAAATAATAACCATCATAATAACAACACACAACACATTTGAAATTAACAACAATATAAACAATATTTATGAAATAATTTAATAATGCATTAATGTCAATCAATAGGAATAAAATAATAATAATATTAGTACTTAAAAATAATATTAAAATAACCATGCACTAATATACATACATATATAAATATACATACATACATATATATATATATATATATATATATTCACACACATACAATAAACACACACACATGATATAATAAACACATAAACATATTTTAATATATATTCACATAAAATAACATTTAATAATAAATAATAATAACACAAATAATACTAATGATAATTCTAATAGAATAAATAATGAAATAATAAAAATAATATTCAAAATTATGCCATATAATAAAATAATACTAATGATATTAATAAAAATAATAACCATCATAATAACAACACACAACACATTTGAAATTAACAACAATATAAACAATATTTATGAAATAATTTAATAATGCATTAATGTCAATCAATAGGAATAAAATAATAATAATATTAGTACTTAAAAATAATATTAAAATAACCATGCACTAAATTAAAGTTATTAGAATAATAGTATTTGAAAATAATAAATATACACAATAAAATTTAAACGTCCAAAATAATAAGTTCTAAAATAATATATTTACGTAGAAAATTCAATTAAATATAAAATAATGATAATAAATCATAAAATAGTAAAATAATTAAATATAACTTTTAAATTTTATTAACACTGCATATCTCATTATTTAATAAAATAATTTAAAAATCAAGGTTATTACACTACTAAACTCGATAGCTTGGCCCATAAAGAAGGACTCTCTTATGAGCTAGTGGTCTGTAACGAGTCATCTTGGCATTCCATTCATTCTCAGGCCCCCACATGTCATTTCGAATCTGTAAAGGGAACACCGACGGATAAGTACATTAAATTCATAATGTTGCTAATATAATTATAAATGTTGTAAGTACCGTGTCTTATGTCAGAGAGTTCAGGTGCTGTCAATGGATGTGCACTCTAGCTGGATGCCTCTTTAGGACACGATTGGCGCCCCACCTCTTTATAGGCAGAAAATCATTTCCTACGCCCATGACCTTGACTAGTAGCTTTAACTCCAGCACCTAGACCTGCTAAAGGAATGTTATAACCGATATAGATGAATGGTTATTGGGAAAAATAAAAAAGAAAAGGAGGATTGTAGCTTACCAGGACAACATGCCAAAAGTCGTAAAATCGCTTAGCTCCATCCACCACTTCTTCCATACTCCTGTATAGATAAGCCAAAGTGCAACTGCCCCAATCATATGTAGACACTTGATCCAAGTCTTGCAGGAGCAGTAGGAATATCAAATCCACTGAGCTGGTAGTCTTAATAAAGAAAGTAGTGCCAAGAAGGTAAATAAAAAATGCTCACACCATCTGGTCAATCTTGCCAGGAGTGATCATCACTACAACTCTATCTCGGGTATAGAAACTTAAGATTGAGTCAACCTTGATGGTATGCATCCCCTTCATATATGGGACCATGTCAAGGAGATGCTCAATATAGGCGATATTGTCTAGAGTTAACTGGTGCAAGCTCACATCAAGAGGAATAGGATCTTCTACACATGTAATCTCGGTAATGGTAGCTAATGAAATGGGATCCAAAGTGAGTTCCCCAAAGGGGAAGTAGAAGGTGTGAGTCATATCGAACCATCTCTCTATCAATGTATGGAGCGGCTGATAATCTATCCATCCCTGTTCATCCAAGAGCGAAAGAATAAAGTCTTCAAACTCGGTATCCTAAATCTAGTCCTTTTGATCCTCTATCAAATTATTGTAGAAGACTCAGGCCCCATGGAAGTTTCCAGTGCCCTTGAATGTTTTTGCATCATGCTATAAGAAATTAGAAAAAAAATAAAAAAGATTGGATATCAACCTCTCTGGATGTTGATGAACAAATGTGACTCCTTAAATCTGCTAAAAGAGGAATTGAGTCTCCCTTTAATAATTTGAGGTTGTGTGGGGCATTTATGGAAGACAAAATGCAATCCCACTAATGCATAGGCCTCCTCTCATCATCCATTTTTGAAAAATATAGGTGTGGGAAAAAAGAAGGAAAGCAAGAAGGAAAAAAAGATAAAAGAAGAAAGGGGAGAAAAGGGAGGTTTTATAGTAAAAAAAAAAGGAAGACGATGTCTCAAATGATAAAAATGATAAAAGTGAAGAAAATGGTAAGTAAGAAGGGGAAGGTTTCCCTAGGCATGTTTGAAAGCTGATATTGTAAGTTGAAAATTTATTTAGTTAAAGAAGAGGTGACTAGTCATGTTGTATCCCTGAAGTTCATGTTTTAGATAAGGGACTGCCTCTTTGGCTAAGAGAACTTGAGGATGACAGTGTGAGTTTTTCATTTCAAATAAGGGATTGCATATCGGGCTAAGAAAACCTAAGGATAACTACTTGAGTTTCCCATTTCAGATAAGGGACTATCTCTCGGGCTTGGAAAACTCGAGGATGACGACGTGAGTTTCCCATTTTAGATAAGGGATTGCCTCTCAGGCCAGAAAATTTGAGGATGACAGTATGAGTTTCCCATTTAAGATAAGGGACTACCTATTAGGCCAGAAAAACCTAAGGATGACTGTATGAGTTTCCCATTTCAGATAAGGGACTGCCTCTCAGGCTAGAAAAACTCGAGAATCATGCTTTATATTAGTGGTGCATCGGGCCAGGAAAATTCGAGAATAACGTTTCAGACGAGTGGCCAATTGGGCTAAGAAAACTTGAGGAATATGGTCATGTTCTGGGGTAAAACTTTGACTTTTTGGGATAGAATTCACTAGGCCGATGGTGCAAGTGAAGCTCGAAAGTCAAGTACTCCTATTATTGATTATTGCTTTTATTTTACATGTGATTTTTTAAAAAATTATCATTGCATACATTTGGTTTTTCTAAAAATCAGAGAGCAAACTGTTGACACCCAGTTTGACCTGCCCAAAATAGGGGGCGAACTATGTATGCTTAGTTTGATCGGCCTGCCATAGAGCCCGATGATGAGAAATACAGGCTTGAATGTAAGAAAGAAGCCAAAACCTTTTTGAAAGTGGACCTAAAAGCTTAAAACCCAAAATCTTAGCCCAAACCTATTTAAAAGTAAGCCTAACCCATATCGGCCCATTTGGCCCAATATAAGGTCGGGCCAAAGAGGTGATCGCCTCTATGGCAGCAGGTGATGAGGCGATCACTTCATTGTAGAGGCGCTGCCTTTACAAAAGCCACTTGCCTCTGCATTAAATGCAGAGGTGGTTATAGCAGCCAACTTAGTAACCCCACCTTCCACTTAACTCAATCTATTTCATAAAAAAGAGGATTTTGGGAGAAGTGGAGAGCTAAAAAGGGCAATGATGAGTAAAAAGAATAGGGATATGGGGTAGGTATGAGAATAAAAGAAAAAGAAAAGGGAGAGAGGAGAGGTTAGCACCTAGAATTAGAAAAGGAGGGAAGGGGAGTCTTGGAGAAGAGAGGAATGCCCTTAAGGGGAATGAAAGAAGAAGGAAGCTTGTAGATTCATTCTTAAGAAGAAGAAGGTAGAAACCTTGCATTCAAGTGAATGTTAAAACCCATACTTATCTCTGAGGGCCAACCATTTTGAGAAAAGCTCTTATTTCAATAATGGTTCTTACTTCCTCTCAACATTGAAGTTTTAGTGTTATCAAACGTGTTGCTTATTCGTTTAGTTACTCATTTCTGGTGCTTATTGCTTATGTTATGTTGTGCTCCTAGCATGATTGACAGAGGTTTTGAGTGTAGTTATAAGTCTTGTTCATTTACATTATTTATTGCTAGTTTGAAAATGAAGTTTACTATTTTTGGGAGTTGTATGCATCTGCTAGTCAGACGATCGCCTTTGCAAAGAGGCACCGCCTCTTTGCCATAAGGCGATTGCCTCATAACAGAGGCAGTCACCTCATGACAAAGGCAATTGCCACTCTGACAGGGTCCTATGTGACCTGTCTCGATTTTCTTTGTAAATCATGCATGATTCTTATGAAATCACGTGCTTTAGTATTCTTAGGTCTATTTCACATGATTATCTTGCTACATTGTTCAATTAAAGTCTAGGTATTTGTTTCTTTTTTTTATTAAACCAATTCATGAGCTAATTTTGTGGATTCTTACGTAGGATCTTTACGTACCTTAGGAACTAGCATTTTGTCTATTGTAGGGGTTTATTAGTAATTTCTAATCATCAAGTATTTATCCCGTTAATTAGTTTTTGAGAGTTTTTATTTAATCCAAGTAGTTTACTTTTGGTTTATTTTCTATTTATTTTGCCTATTCATTGTACAAAATATTGTAATCCCTAATCCCTTCCTCATTCATTTGGAATATATGGCTGTAAATTATTACTTATTTTATTTATACTGAATGTGGGACTTAAGACATGAAACGGGATTAATGTGCAAATTTGGACTTTAATGTAAAACTTGACCAATCGTTTGAAAGCAATTATAATTCACATGTTAACAAAGAAATATTGAATAATTAAAAGTGATAAATTAGGAAACACAAACGGAGGCCAACCACAAGGTTGGATGAGAATTCCAAAAGTCCATATTCAGTTTTCGAAACCGATATCTGATGACGGCTTTTGGAAATCTCTGTGAAATCCAGTTGTTGTACTGTGTATCTCAACTTTTATCTAGATAGCGACTTCATCTCCGATTAAATTTTATGACGATAGCGACTTCATCTCCGATTAAATTTTATGACCTATTTCGTATTTCTTAGTAGGCTTCGAGTTTACACAGTGCCGTGGTCGCTAAACTCTTGGTCGCATGCTAAACCTCTGGGTGCACGCTAAACCTCACCGCATACATTGTGTTGCACCATATCCATGTCTTGTGTTCGTGTCCGTACTTTTTAGATAATAAATTAAGTTTCGACATATTTTAAATTTTATATTGAATAAAAAGAGATAATTTTTAAAATAAACTTATAATTAAATGATCAATAATAAATTCAGTTTAAGTATATTTTTAATATTATAAAAAAAGAAAAATAATTTTTTAAATAAATTTATAATAAAATAATCATTTAATTAGATTAATTATAAATTATATATAAAATAATTTTATCATTCAAATTTGACATTGTATTGATTTTTTTTCGTAAAATAATTATAATATTAGTTAATATTAGGATATAAAAATATAAAAAAATATGAAGTCCATATATTTAAATATCATAAAAATTACAAACTATTTTTCCCGCAAGTTCAAATCACATGAAACTGAAAAAATTGTCATAGGTCCTAAAGAAAGTCTGTTGGCATCATGTGTAATAAAAATATTAAACATGTATATTTCATAATATATAGAAATATATATTGTGAAGAATGGGACAACATTATTTTTTTATCAATTACTCAAATTTTGAGATGAAATAATGAGACATTAGTTCACTGTCTTTATAAAACATTGAATTTTTTTAATATAGATTTAATAATTAAACTTTTTATTTTTTATCAAATTAAAATATTATTAAAAATTGAGTATATGGTTAGATATTATATTATTTGATACTTAAACTTTATGTTAGAAAAAGAAAACTTACAAATATATCCTACAAAAATAATATTTTATATAAAGATTTTTCTAAGTCACTTAAATAAGCATATGCTGTCCAGTGTCCAGACTAGTTTTAAATATACATTGACTAATTCATATTTCACAGCACAACACCTTTTCAAAAATGCAATTCCTGTTTTTTTAGCAACATCTGGTGATCTTTGATCAATGTGATCAACAAAAACTTCATTTATGAAACCTGGTTAAACAAGAAATTGAGAAATTATGTTAGATGTGGGCATGGGGTGGGAGTAAGATTATATAGACACATTGAAAAGAACAGTGAAGAATAGGCAAAAAAGAATCAAGTATTGAAGCCAAAAATATCATTACTTTACTGCAAATTGGTACCTGAGGAGGTGAAAGTTTGTTTGTTGTTGCCTCTTTGGTGCAAGAATGTTTAATGGATCTGAATGTCCTCATGAAATGAGCTTGTAATTGACTGTAATGCAGGGGATGCATGCTATCTTGTGCCAATCTAGTCCAATGTCCTTTTGGCATCTCTTTGTAAGTATAGGACAGTTGCTGATATGCAAGGAAGATAGTGAGGTTGGAAGACCACCTTCAGGCAGAAAAAAAAGCTTACTGCATCCTTCAATCTCTAAGTTTTCAATGGAAGTAAGATACTGTAGTGCCTTGGGCAGTGATATGAGTTCTGACATACCAACAATGTGAAGAGAAGAAAGGCTTGAAGGCAAAAGCCAATCATCTGGGAAGGACTCAAGGTTACAACACCTAGCAATTTTAAAATGACTCAGAGAAGAAAGTTTTTGCAGTTCCCATTCAACCTTCGGCACGAGCATGCAGCAATTGATGATGGTGAGTGAATTCAGATTTGATGGGAGACCATTGTCAGGGAAGGAGACTATCTGTGGGCAATGAGATATATGCAGTCTGCGTAGAGACTGGATGGTATACATCTCATTAGGCAGTGACTTGAGGTTGTCGCAGTAATTGATTTCCAACGAGGTAAGGTTGGAGTTTGGCAACCCGCTAGTTGGAAATGTTTGAATAAGTGGACAATTCATTAGAATCAAACTCTTGAGGGAAGTAAGAGTATGAAGACCTTCGGGAAGAGATTCAAGATTCACACAACCACTGATGTCAAGATGAACTAGATTCAGAAAATGCATTGAAAGTGACTTGAATGAATCACATCCAAATACATTTAAACATTCAAGTTCTGTATGGTCGGGAACCAAAACTTCAGGGAATAGCACCAGTTTCTTACAATTCACAATCTTGAATTCCTTCAATGTGGTAGGCAGATTGACACCAAATGAAGGCAGGTGACTGCAATATGAACTGGAACCTGCAGAAGGGCTACCATAGTGCAATGGTGCTCCTGGCATGGATTGGAGAGCTTCACATTCCTCGATATTAATGTGGGTAAGCATTGGCGGCAAACCCCTCTCAGGGAATGATACTAGTCTAGGACATCCATCAATTAGCAACTTCTTGATAGATGTGAGATTGTGTAACCCAGGTGGCAATGCTGTCAGTTTTTGACAGTAAGAAATTTTAAATGTTTCTAGCATTGAGAGACCATCAAATCCAACTTGGTTGGACAAAGACATCAATTCACCACTGTGAGCAATAATCAGCTCTTTAAGTGCTGTTACTTGTTGGAAGAACCCTTTTGGCAGAGTCATCAGGCTTGTAATCACTTTCAAAGATGCTAGAGAGGAAAAATGAGACATACCAGCCAGCAACATCTTATCGCACTCCTCTAGTTCTAATCTATGGAGAGATGGAAGTCTTGGAAATGATGAAGCCAATTTAGGACACTTCAATAAACAAAGCTCTTCAAGATTTGGGAATCCTTGACTTTCGTTGTCAATTGTAGACAGCCAGTCCTCCCATGCTATCATTTCTTCAAACCTCAGAGTCTTTAGTGATTGAAAGGCTTTAAATGAAGAACAGGCCCCATAAAACTCAGGTCCCACCCTTTTGATGCCACTCAATCCCTTAATTGCTAAACCTTCAAGAAGAGGTAGTTGGCCAAGTGGAGGCAAAACCCTGCAATTCTTACAGTCGCTGAGAGTTAGGAACAACAAATATGAATATGAAGGATCTCCCATCCAGTTTGGGAATTTCTCACCTCCATAGCCTTTGATTGAGAGCATTTTCAGGCATATATGAGGCTGCAACTTGTCAAGAACATCCATATCATTCCCTAGATGGTTGTTATTGTTATCCCATTCAAGCATTAACTCATCAATGTATCTCTTATCTTTTAAATTGGTTTGCAAGGCATCAATGGCTTGTACAACATGTTGAAGCTTTGAAATAACGAGTGTCCCTCTAAGATGTGTGAGTTGCCTTAACTCGCTGATCCTTGATCCACCCTCTTCTCCTACTACAAAATTGGTCAATCTTTGGAGTTCCTTCAATTTTCCCATTTGCAAAGGCATCTTGGACAACTTACTTCCGCGTATATCTAAGTGCCGTAAATTCAATAGTTTGCAAAAATCAAGTGGCAGCTCTATCAGATAGCAGTATGATAACAGCAGTGTTTGCAAATTGTACAAGTTTGTCACTGTTTCAGGAAGTCTTCTGATTGCAGTGTGAGAGAGATCAAGATACCGCAGATATATCAGATTAGCAATTGAATCAGAAAAATTGGTGATTTTGTAGTGAGACAAAGATAATGCTCTTAAGTAAGTTAATGCTGGCAATAGTTCATTTGGGACCTTGTCCGATATGTAGAAAATAACATCATCATGGCTTAAATTTAAAGCTAGGAAGCTTCGTAGATACTTTATGCCAGAGAAGACCTCAAACCTTTTGAAGCAATCATACTTGTGTTGGATGTAAGACAAATGGCGTGCATTCTGAAAAATACTCTGCTGTCTATGATCCTCTTCAATTTGACAGCAGAATTCTCCAGCAACGGACTTGGCTAAATCGTTTACGAGATCATGCATTGTGAACCGTGTTTTGCTGCCATCAAGCTGCTGGAAAAGTGACCGTGCTAGCAACTCATCAAAATACTCGTTACCCACCACCTCAACTGTTTTCTGTCTTCTCGTATGATGAAGAAGACCTTCTGCCATCCACAGTAAAACCAACTTCTCTTTCTCAAAAATGTAGCCTTTTGGGAATATTGAACAATACACAAAGCATCTTTTCAAATGAGCAGGAAGATAATGGTAACTCAATCTTAGAACCGGGAGAATATCAGAATAAACAGAAGGTGCATCCCATATTTGACTCCAAAGTACATTTTCCCACTCCTCAATGCGCAACTTTCTGCTAAGGATACCTCCTAACGCTTTTGCAGCCAAAGGCAAGCCTTTACATTTCTTGACAATTGCTTTACCTATCACCTCAAGATTTGGGTGTTCATGATGATTTTGATCTCCAAATGCATTGTTTGCAAATAACGACCAGCAATCTTCAAACGGTAGCAGCTTCAAGTGGTAGTTTGATACAGTGCGCATGATTGATGCGACAGTTGCATTGCGTGTTGTGACTACAATCTTACTTCCTTGCTTTCCAGCTTTAAATGGAAGTTTTAAAACATGCCATTCATTAGAATTCTCAATCCAGACGTCATCTAAGACTATCAAAAATTTCTTCCCAGCCAATTGTTCTTTCAAGCTGACTTGGAGGTGGTTGAGGTCTTCGGTCTCCAAAGTCAGAGCACTGACCGACTCAAGAATCATTTTTGTTACCTTAATAATATCAAACTGATGGGAAACACAAACCCACATCCTCAAATCAAAATTTTCATTCACTCTACAATCATTATAAGCAAGTTGAGCAAGTGTGGTTTTGCCAATCCCACCCATACCAATAATGGCGATTATGCTAACATCATTACCTTTTGCATCATCAGACAGGAGCAATTTGACTATCTCTTCCCTATCATTCTCCCTGCCATAAACCAAAGATTCATCCACTAAAGAAGTTGTTGGCAAGCTTTGTGAGTGCTTTGCACCAGCAACCTCCTTTAAACCAAGGGCATCTCTTTGGCTAGCTACATATTCTAGTCTATGGATGATCCCCTCTATCTTGGACTCGATATTTCTATCAAACTGAAAGAAAGAAATAGAGATGTAGTTCCAAACCTGTCTTGTGACAGATTGAGAGTCTGGCTCAGCCTTGCATCTCAATGCTTCAGTAGAAATCAAATCCAGCAGGTCTTCAGCTTGATATACTGTGTCTTTAAGCTCAACTACCCACTCTTTCACAAGTGGGTTTGTCACCTGCTTCTCTTCTGCATCATTGAGAACTGCAGAAACTGCCAACAAATTCATCCGCAATTTCTTGAGTAAAAATTCATCAAGGTCTCGTCTCCTGAAGAAGTCTATAAGCTCATGAGAAGCTAACCTGTCAAATAATACTTGAAGGAAAGCAGATAGAACTGCCTCACCCAAGACCATGTTGTGTGTGTATCTTTGTGAATGATGGAATTGAACTGTTACTCTATTACAAGAAAAAACATAATGATGACATATGAAAATAATAGAAGTTGCAACTTCTGCATTAGGACCAGTTTAACATATTCACAAGATGTTATTGGCCAGCAAATTAACAGGAGAAAAATTGTTGATGGCAAAAAAAACCAACTTGAAAGTATATGAACATTAACCGCAGACAACAAGATAAAGAATTTCATTGACTTTAGACCTGAAGAAAATGGTCGACTAAGATTAGAGCACAAACTGTAGGGGGAAGTGGAAAATTGTTGGACTGAGGAAAAAGTTAAGTGGAGCCCCTTCTTTGGACTGAGTAAAAGTTGAAGTAGAGCCACTTCTTTAACATCAATGGCTTCTATGTTTGTATTCTTTTGAGAAAAAGAGATGCTTTTCTTTTCAAATTTTTTTATTAATAGTGACATCAAATCACCAAAATTTTAATAAATTATACAATAAATCATTTTTATTTTCAATTACATGAAAATTACTTTTATAAATCGACAGTAAAATTCTAATACATTTCAGGACATTTTTGTTGCATTTTTTTTGAAGTGTGTTAATGAATTGAGTGTTTTTTTTTTTCTAAACATGACAAAAGAAGTGTCAATTGGAGGCTTATGTTGAGAATAAAATAAACTGAAGATAGGGTACAAAGATATGCCCACTAGAAGTATTGACTCTTCTACGAAAAAGAAGATATCTCCTCAAGGAAGCAATCAGTGTGTGTAATCGGGTATATAATGTGCTAGAAATGTAAGCTTTTAGTGTTCTGTTCTCACATTGCTCTGCATTAAACCACATAGAGATCAGTTCAATATAATACTACATATATTTTTTTGTTCCCTTAGACCTCATTGTCTTAGAACCAGCAGAATTCATGCACTATACAGTCTCAATCTCAGTTCTTTTTCTCTTATCGCCTAGCAAATGATTAAGGCCCAAAACCCAGCAGCCCCAAAGAAGCCAACTTTAAAATGCTTAACATACACTTCTGGGTACATTTCTTTGAACTAAAAATGCAAAAACTCCATTAAAACATAGAATAAACTGTTTGTTGTTTAGACCAATTGAGAGAGACACATATATAGATAAGAGAATAAGCAAAACCTCTCCTCCAGTAGACTTTAAACTCTCGTTGCATTGGCTAACGGCAGTGGTGGTGGCTGCGTGGAGCTAGTGTTGCTTCCAAGGTGACCATTTCCTTGAAGACTGCACTGGTTCTCAAAAATGGCAACTGCTATTTTTGGACGTTTTCCTGAAAAGGAGATAACAGTTCAAATCAAAGGCCAGTGGCCCATCATGAAGCCGAGCTTGACGTTAGGTTACAAACAAGATTCTAATTAATAATTCTAAAATCATATAAATTCTATTAGTTTAAAAATATATTAATTAATCGATTAATTAATAAATTAATAATTTATTAAATATATCTATAATTTAAAATATAATACTCATTTAATTAATTAAAATTTTATTTTTGTTAATACAAAAGTTAGAAATCTAAAAAACATAAATTTATTCATATTTATTTGATTTGTCAATTTAATTTAATTTTATTAAATACTCTCAATGCCAGTGACATTATCTTTTGTTATTAAGAGCTCAAAAAATTAATATTTGAGTTAAATTTAATTAGAAAAAATTTTAAAAATAAATAATAATATTTTTATATTTTAAAAAATATGGTTAATAATTTTAATAAATTATTAATTTATAATATGAATAGCATAAAAAAATAATGTAAGTGTTCGGACTCCAAAATGATGAGAATCAGTTCAAACACTTTTTAATTGTTTAAATGGGTTTGTGTGAGCCTCTCACAATATCATAAAAATTGGTGTGTTGAAAAACTAAGGTTTTATCACTAGCTCGAGATAGTAATAGGGGTAAGAACAAGTTCAAGTCCCTTATAACCTATTTGATTTGGATCAAACAGGCGGCTTGCTTCACCGGAAAGTTATTGATCATTGGGATTTGGATAGTGTAAACAGTCTTGAATAAAATTGCTTAGAGCAGACTATATTGAGTTTTGACTGAAAACTGTGTCTTTTATAAGGCATGAGCTTTGGCTTTTATAAGCCTTGAGCTTGACCATACAAGGAAATCATCAAACTTGAATAATTACCTATTCTAGCTTGAGAAAACAATTAAAAATAAAAAACTTGCCTAAACTAGACTAAGGAAATAAATCATAATAAAAACCTTTCTAAATTACAATAAGGTGTTTATGTCCACTTTATTACCATAATCCTCTTTCACTAATGCATGGGTATTTCAGGAGTAGGCCAGACCTACTGAGGTGAGAATTAGGCCTGTTAAAGTCTTTTGACTCGTTAGAGCTTTGGACCATTTGGTTCGGTCCAAACTGTATTGAAAAAATTTGGACAGGTACAAACAATGCCTTTTATAATCTGATTTGAATGCAGACGGAAAAGAAAGATTATGCCCAAGAAGCTTATCCAAATATTTTCTTTTAAACTATTAACTGAATTTTTCTATCGGTCTAAATTAATTTTTCAATCAATCAATAGAAATAAATATAACATTAAAAATTTTGTGGCGGATTAAATATAGATTTTGGAAAAAGGCAACAGCCAATAACTAATCGGCCTTAAATATATATTTAATGTTAATGGCCGAACAATATATATATTAATTTGCTCAAATGTCTCACTAGCTTTCCACTTGATGACTGAATTCATGGCACCTCATTTTTTTAACTATTTCATTCAACACTTTGAATTGTAATAGACTTATTTATGTCTGATCCAATAATTCGGTCTTTCACAATTCATTATTTGATGACCTTGTGATCATATTTGCATGGCCGATCCATATTTGCATGAGCCTGTACAGTATCCAATGGCCAATTTAATGATTTCATTGCATGACACTCATGATTTCATTGAGATCTCATTTTTCTTATATATATATATATATATATATATATATATATATATATATATATATAATGAATGTATTATGCATGATCGATCACAATTAAATCACCGCAACAATAATTTGGTCTCATTTTCATTTTTTTATTATTATAATCGGCCAAATATTTTTTTTCTCTATTAACATGCCTCTTATTTTCTATGACCGATTAAATAGCACTTAGGGCCATTCACCTTATGTCTGATTATCACTTTTATTTTTTAAATCGGCCTTACATATATATTCAGTCTTGCTTATATATATATATATATGGCCAAAGACATCATGCACCAACATGCTCATAATTAACTCATGATATATATGACCGATTAGCAATCAACATTCCCCAACTTCCATGAATGGCTATATATATAAATATATAGCCATGACCGATGGCCTACTAAAGCTATTTCATTATATTAGTTTGCCAAGAATTTTTCCATGACTAATGGCCTACTAAAGCTATTTTCAGACATTCACTTTGCATGGGATTTATTTTACCAATTTTTGCACTCATGGCCATACTTCCACAACCAATTAATTCAGTCTTTTTATTATTATTATTTTTAATCGGTCACTTAAGATTTCAAATGGCCATCCAACTTAATTCATTTCCATACACATATAATATGACCAATTATATTCCATGACCCTCTTGATTAGCTCCTCTTTTTATTAATCGGTCTTAAACCCTTATAGCTAACATTTCACTCCACTAAACATGGCACTTGGTCTTGATTGATCGAAACCACTTCCACCAATTTAACGTCCTTTTTTTTTAATTACTCACTTTATTGATTTGGTCTATATGACCAAAGTTAATATTACACTTCACCTTGGCACTTCCCTAAGATTCTCTTATTGACCGAACTAACATATCTAAGTAATTTAATGGCTGAATTTTTAATGTTTAATCAGTCTATCATGACCCCAACTCTATAGTAAGGAAAATTTTTAATTGAAGTAACCAAAGGATACTTACCTATGGCCGATTGTGCCAAGTGATTGACTTCTACAATATGTATTTTCTTTCAAATGATCTTGATTGGCCATAATTAAATATCTTCGTCAAATCCAATGTGACCAAATGTGTTATATCTTGTCCTCATGTACATGTCAAAGTCAAAGAATGACTTCTCAAAAGGTCTCACCTCTTTGTACATCCTCTTGGTTGTGCCCCTTGCATTTCACAAGACCATTGGTCACACTACCTTTTCTTCCTTACTCTATCACTTACAACTTGAGATCCCTTTGACTTAAACTTACTTAAAATTTATTAGTTCATGCTTGTACCCTTGCCATCCTTTTGAAGTCGTCATTCTAGAGTTTGATCGAATTTTTTCAAGCCATTTTTTAGTTACAAATTGAAAGATCTCATAGCGCATTAGGGATTTAATGGCCCTTATTAGAGTTACTTCAATTTTTTTTATAGGGGCTAATAATGAAAGTCGATCGATCTTAGGCAGCCTAGATTCATATTGGTAAGGATGTGCATCCATTTGAAGTCTCCTATTTATTTCAGGTTTATCATGTGTCCTTAGTTTTAGCATCCTACCATTATTGGCAGGGCGAAAGGCACATAGCCATCAAGTGTTGGGACCCTATACATTTGATCATGCTCAATTAGTGCCCCCAGTTTTATCATCCTATCATAATTACTAAGTGATTAATCGTCCTCAAAAGGCCTATATTTGTAACAAAGTGATGGGGCCTTGTCATATTCAATAGGTGCCCTTAGCTTTGTCATTGTACCATAATTACTAGCAAACTGATCGATTTTAAGATACCTATATTCATAACAAGGTGATGAAGCCCTATCCATTTCAATTGGTGCTCTTTGTCTTCTCACCCAATCATATTGATTAAAGGTGAAATTAGTACCTGATCTCTAAGCATTTTGATTGATCAATCGCCCTTTATCATTTGCTGACTTGCTAAATGGCCTCAAAAGAATTTGAAAATTGTTATTTTGAAAGTGCAGGGATCCCCCTTTTAGATCTTCATAGCCTTGTCTAAGATCCTCTACAATTGGTCTTCTTTCAAATGTGGACACTAAACGACATAAATTCACATTAATTTCTTCCATTTGCCTATCTATTGCGTTAGATCTTTTGAAGTATAACATAAGCATTTTGGACATATGAACGAATGCATCTGTGAACATGGAATGGTTCTCTCTTAAAACTTCACTTTTTGAGAGCTCCATATGTCTGATGTTCTATAATATTGTTTATACAGGCATACAAGGGTGCCAAAAAGATGTTCCGCCTCCAAAATGATAAGAATCAACTCAAGCACCTTTTTATTATTTAAATGGGTTTGTGCGAGCCTCTCACAATATCACAGAAGATGGTGTGTTGAAGAACCAAGATTTTATCAACAGCTCGAGGTGGTAATAGGGGCAAGAACATGCTCAAGTCCCTTTTAACCTATTTGATTTGGATCAAATAGGAGACTTGCTTCACTGGGAAGCAATTGATCACTAAGATCTGGATAGTGTAGATACCAAATTGGGTCTTGAATAAAATTGCTTAAAGTAGAGTATATTGAGTTTTGATTGAAAAATGTGTGTCTTCTACAATGCATGAGCTTTGGCTTTTATAAGCCTTGAGCTCGACCATACAAGTAAATAATCAAACTTGAATACTTACTTATTCTAGCTAAAGGAAATAATTAAAAATAGAAGACTTGCCTAAACTAGACTAAGGAAATAAATCATAATAAAAACCTTCCTAAATTATGATAAGGTAATAATTCATGTGTAGACGGTGGGGTTTAGTGTGCGCCAAAGATTTTAGCAATTGTGACACTATTTAAGCTCAGGGCTCTAAAGAAAACACTAACCATTGTCACAAAGACAAGGCGTGGAGATGAAGAGTTACCACCCAAGGTAATAATTGAGACAAATCGTTTTGATGGTACTCAATTCTCTAAAAGAAAGCTAGCACCACAACCAAGAGATTCTGAGAATGGAATACTAACTTCTTTCAGTCTTGTGTTCATTTAGAATTACTTTATGAATTACTATCTTATTCTCTATTTACACACAATTTTATTAAATCCTAATTAAACATCCATCTAGCCTTAAAGAAAACTAGTCATAAAACTGCATGTAAAAAATGTATACGAAGCGCATCGTCCCTAGGTTTAAATTATGCTAATTTTATTTTAAAATTTAGCTAATTCTACATTTTTATTTACAAGTGAAATGGACTAAAGATGGTCCTACATTTTAAGATAATTAATGAGCCTAAGTCTACTTGTTTTAATTCTAAAAAGTGGGCTTAAATCTATTAATTTCAAGAAATAAAATAGAAATAAATTAGTGGGCTTAATTCTACTTAATTTTAAATTAAGTTATCCTAAATCTATTTATTTTAAAAAGAAAATACTTTAATGGGTTGAGCTAAGTCTAAATTAATTTTAATTAAAAAATGGGTCTAAGTCTAAATTAATTTGATTTGGCCTAAATTGATTAAAATTAATTAAACCTAAAAATCTAATTACAAGCCTATTTATTAAATGAGTTAGAATCGAACGTGGGCTTGAGGCCCAAAGAAAATAAAAACATGCAAATAAGCCCAAACAACAAATTAAAGCAAATAATGAATCAAAAATATACATTCAGTGATTTTTAACCTAATTTTAATTACATGCAACCTAAATTAATCTAAAGTCACTATTGATTTTATTAGGATTTTATTAAATGAACCTAATTTACTAATTAATTGTAATAGTGCAGAAAATTAAAGAGTTTCACTATTCCCACTATCGGGGCTATTACAAAATCTACCCAAAAATAACAAAGAAAATAAAATTAAAATTACAAACCTTAAGAAAATAAATTAAACAAATTTAGAAACTAAAAAATAAATTAGATAGAACAAAAAAAATGCAAAAAATACATAAGAATTAAATTAGGATCCTGACTGTTGATTTTCATTCATAGATTGTTTTCCTTGATTTAATCATGTATTCATCATCATAGAAACATGAAACATAGAAAAAAAAAGATTAGAATGAATGAACAAAGAAAACAAAATAATGAAAATTAAACAAAAAATACAGAAATAATAAAATAAAAAATAATAAAATAATATAAAGGAAAGAATTAATAATAAAAAGAAAAAAGGAGTAGAAGAAGGATGCTATGCAGATGCTGTTTGAATGCCTATTAGAATGAGATTTCACCGTCTTGAGAAAATTAACTCTATGTTTTCTTGATTTATGGACCTTGAAAAGAATGTATTTTTTAAAAAGGTTTTTTCCTCTTTTTCTTCTTTTCTCTTCTCTTTTTTCTCTCTTTGTTTTTTCAATTAACTCTTTTTTTTACAGTAGCTATTAGGGTTTTCTCTTTTTTCTCTCTTTACGTAGTCTCCCCTCTTTTTTTTTGCCAAAATTTTCTTTTTATATCCTATTTTAACCCTAGCTAACCACTTACGTGTTCACAGGAAAGACAACTCTGATCCTCCTCTCAAAACAAATAAGATAAGAATTTTAATTTCAAAAATTATACATGTAAGAGACGCGTACTGGATAGATAAATATTAAAATTTATTTATTTATTAAAAATAAATTAAAATTTGGACCAATCATAATTAAAAAAATTAAGCAAATAATTTTTTTCTGACATTTTTGCACCTCAGCATTACAGAATGTCGACTGGCATTACTTTCAAATAAACCCTACAAACTTCAATTTTTTACAATTAAACCCAAAAAACATTAGTCCCTGAAAATCGTGAAACTTAATACTAAAGGTCAATTTTTGACTAAATTTTCATTATAGAGGCTTTCATCGCACGCGTACACAATTGCATCCTGAAATTGGGTGCTTACAATTGCCTACCTTTGTCACTGTTTGCTTGACAAATTATGGCAAAACAAAAGTAGCACACAATTTTGAAAGAAATAATTAGGGTACTTTATTGTATCCTAATTGACATGTTGATGCTTAAATTGCTGAGCAATTTTTAAACAAGATGCTAGGTTTAGTATGCTTCACTATATTTCCTGTAGAACTTATAGTGAGATATATGCAAATGAGTTTCGCTATATTCCTTGAGGGATGTTTAGCGTTTCATGATTTGAGAATATTCTATAGCTCTTGTGGAACATCTAGCAATAATACTATAACTACTGTGTAGTGTTTGGTGAACTGCACTATATTTCCTTTGGGATGTCTAGTGACAATGGATTTTGTTATATTCTCTATGAGACGTTTAACGAAATATATGTAATGATTCTTGCTATACTCCCTTTGGGACATTTAGCAATTCATGATTTGAGAACATGTTATAGCTCCTGTGGAACATTTAGCAATAATACCATAACTATTGTGTAGTGTCTGGTAGATCAAATATTTGAAAATTCATGTTAGAATGATTTTAATGAAAGAAGTATATTGTATTTAATTGTATAATATCGACTATACTTGGTCATATAGTCTGAATTGAAATACACTACACTTGGTTATATAGTGTTGATTTCTTTTATACGATTATGCTGCAATCCATAATTGCTTGCAATTAGCTGCAACCCATATCATCAAAGTCAAATGAATATCCCATGCCTTATCCTCTGAGTAGCTTTTCCATCTTTGATATTTTCTAGGTTAGCGGTTGCATCTGCTTAGACTCATGGTCTTGTACCAGTTTAAGTGATTCTTTCTTTGCCTTTTCCATCATGTAGTTCTTAACATCCTCAAACTTCACTTCTACAGCAGGTGGGTTTCTAACAACAAATTACCCTCTAACATTATTAGTAGTAGGTGGAGCATCTGCAACAAGTGGGATAGCTGTAGTAGTAGGTGGTTGATCAATTACAAGTGGTGGTATAACATCAGCAGGTTGTATCAGTCTAGATAATGCTTGTCTCAGCTCATCTTGCATCATAGCCCTCATGTCATCCATCAAAGCTCCCCTGATGTCTTCTAAGGTCCAATTCCCTTACTGTTGTTCCATTTGTTTAGATTCAGGTAAAGTTGGTTCAAAAGTGGGTTGATAAGGCTTCTTTCCAGTCTGTTCAGGATTTCCTTTGGTAAGGCTTTAGGATTCAGACTTGTTCTGCTTAGTCTACTACCTCGTCGTCCCCAAATACAAGAAGACCCTGATGTATTTATGATGGCTACAAAACAAGGTGTTAGTATGATGAATGAGATGTATGTATGCATGTATACGTGATGCACGTGCTATGCGATAAGTAGCAAGTAGCAAATATCAATCAAGTGTACAACATAGATCCTTCCAAATATTCCACCCATACACGTGTTCAATGGCGGGTTTCTTATTCTAGGATTTTTGGTCTTGGTCTTAATATCAACAAGGGATATCAAGGAGCAACGCGCATGCCAGATCTCTCTTAAAGTAGTAAAATATAAAAATAACATTTCTAGGCATAAAGGTTTAGCCCAATCTTCATTACCCCAAGGAGCTTCAAAAGTATGGTCCTGAACTTTTATAGATAGAAATACCTCATGGTAATAAGCATAGAAACAACATTTCTAAGCATAAAGGTCTAGCCTAATATTTATTGGCCCAAGTGGGCTTCAAAAGTATGGGCCTAGGTTTTTATAGATAGAAATACCTCATGGCAAAAATCATACAAGCAATTTGTGTAGATCTTAGGGGAGGTAACTAAGCCATTATATATGGTTATATTTTGGTAAAAAGTCAAGGTTTCCTTAGCAAAATGTCTTTCTTTAAGACTTGAGTTACAAGCCAAGGTCTGAGGGGCCCAACATCCTTTGTAAACTTGAGAGAAGACTACCCCCCTTTAGGACTTGGGTTACAGACTCTGGTCAGATGAGCCTAGTAATCTCTCTTGAATCGAGTTAAGGCTAAGAGTTATGGTTAGCCAATTTACAACTCTATGAAGCTAGTGCAATCATGACATTATAAACCAATGCCATCAGTTTAATAAGGACATGCAGAATGAATGCAAGAGTAAAATGATAATTAATAAAGTAATTCTAAAGAACACAAGTAGAATTAGTATCTCTTATCCTTAAAGGAGTCACCACTATAGACGATGGGGTTTAGTGCGCGCCTAAGATTTTAGCAATTGCGACACTGTTTGAGCTCAGAGCACTAGAGAACACTAACCATTATCACAAAGACAAGACGTGGAGATGAGTAGTCGCCACCTAAGGTAATAATTGGGACAAATCGTTTTGGTGGTACTCGATTCTCTAAAAGAAAGCTAGCACCACAATCAAGAGATTCTGAGAATAGAATACTAACTTCTTTTAGTCTTGTGTTCATTTAAAATTACTTTATGAATTACTATCTTATTCTCTATTTACACACAATTTTATTAAACCCTAATTAAACATCCATCTAGCCCTAAAACAAACTAGTCATAAAACTGCATGTAAAAAATGCATACGAAGCGCATCATCGCTAGGTCTAAACTATGTTAATTTTATTTTAAAATTTAGCTAATTCTACATTTTTATTTACAAGTGAAATGGACTAAAGATGGTCCTACATTTTAAGATAGTTAATGAGCCTAAGTCTACTTGTTTTAATTCTAAAAATGGGCTTAAATCTATTAATTTCAAGAAATAAAATAGAAATAAATTAGTGGGCTTAATTCTACTTAATTTTAAATTAAGTGATCCTAAATCTATTTATTATAAAAAGAAAATGTTTTAATGGGCTGAGTTAAGTCTAAATCAATTTTAATTAAAAAATGAGCCTAAGTCTAAATTAATCTAATTGAGCCTAAATTGATTAACATTAATTAAACTTAAAAATCTAATTAAATGTCTATTTATTAAATGAGTTAGAACCTAACATGGGCTTGGGGCCCAAAAAGAATAAAAACATGCAAACAAGACCAAATAACAAATTAAAGCAAATAATGAATAAAAAACATACATTCAGTGATTTCTAACCTAATTTTAATTACATGTAACCTAAATTAATCTAAAGCCACCATTGATTTTATTAGGATTTTATCAAATGAACCTAATTTACTAAGTAATTTTAATAGTGTAGAAAATTAAAAAGTTTCACTATTCTTATTATCGGAGCTATTACAAAATCTAACCAAAAATAACAAAGAAAATAAAATTAAAATTACAACCCATAAGAAAATAAATTAAACAAATTCAAAACTAAAAAAATAAATTAGATGGAACAAAAAAATACAAAAAACACATAAGGATTAAATTGGGATCCTGATTCTTGGTTTTCATTTATGGATTCTCCACGGGTTTTGTCACGACACAAACCCAGGGCACATGACTGGCACTAGGGAATGGGAAAACATAAAGCTACCGAATCCCGTAGTAAGCCTTAAAAGAATAAAAAATATTAAACTTTGAAACCTTACAATAAATAATTAAATCACAATGCACATTATCAAACTGATTTTTCTCAATATAATTTAAACCATAATATCATAGTACATAAAATAAATAAACATCAGTTATACAAATAATGTCTTAGTACACAATATTATAAATACATGATATCCCAAATAAAATATGCAGTCATACAGTTTTCTCTATTGCGATACATGAAAATAAATACAACACAACTAAGTAGACCTACATATAATAGCCGGTGATGAAGCTACACGACGAAGAGAAGTAGGCCCAATAGAAAAATCTCAAACTCCTGAAAAAAAATAAATTGAGAGGAGTCAAACCTCACTGAATAAATTAATAAAGAAATGAATACGGTTTGAAAATCTCATTAAAAATAAATATTTTATGGAAATATAATATAATTATAATTTTATTCAAATTGTTTGGTATACATATAAGAAATCCATTTTTTTTCAAAGGAAAGAATTAAATATTTAAATGCTTTTTAAAACATTTAAGTATAAAAATTTGGTAGAACCCATTTATAAATTTTTATAACAGTCACATGACTTACTTACATCCAAGACTGCTGGATCCTGAGAGCAAAGCATGACTAGGATATATAGCCGCAGTCATATCACTGGCGGTGTCCAAGAGCAAAGCATCACCAGACCATCAGCCCTAGTGATTAACAAATAATAATCCAAATTATACTGGTGGTATCCGAGAGCAAAGCATCACCATACCTTCGGCCTTAGTATTCATTAAATAAACAAATATTATACTACTGGCAGTGTCCGAGAGCAAAACATCATCAAACCATCGACCCCAGTAATATAATTAATATAATCACATATTTTATTGGTGCGCACATGGTTCTGATGAAACCTATTAGGTAGCTCGTTCTACCGTAGTTTATTTAAAATAAATGAAAATAAAACAAGGAAAATTACCAAAAATTACAATAAAAAAATCAACTATAAATTAATTTTTATATACTCTTAACCAAAATCAACCCCAAAAATTTAGATCCACTAATATATATATAGATCAACCTAAAAATTAACCACATAGTTAAAATAAAATTCTGGGTAATTAGTAAATATAATAAAAATCAACAAAAATATTAAATCAACACAAAATCAACTAAATTAACTAACAACAACCCTAAACAACTAAAAATCAACCTGACAACTAACTAAAATCAACTACCTAACCACCAAGATCAACCAAAAATCAACTACAAAAATTCTAACTAACTAACCTAAAACTCACCTACAACTGTAAATCAGATATAGGGAAAAGCTGTTAAAGGAACTAGGGTTGCTGATTTGGTGCTACTGTTTGGCGCGAGGAAAAAGAAGAGAAGTCTGTTGTGCAAGGACAGCAAGGAGGAGAAGAAGCAGTTGAGGAAGATGGCAGAGCAGGGAGATGGCTGCTGGTTCGGGTGCACAGTAACAAAGGAAGAAAAATGGCGAGAAAGGGGAAGAAAGAAAGAAAGGGAAAGAGGAGATAGGGGTTGACTTGTAGGAAGGCTTTTTTTTTTTTTTTTGAAAACTAATATATATAGTCATATATAAAGTGGTTTAAGTAGCATACATATATATTAGGTAGTTAAAGTAGTGTATACATATATATATATACCCACTCAACACATATTTATATATATAACAATAATAATAATAATAATACTAACTCTAGTAAAATATGCTATAAATAAATATTTGGACAATTAAAATAATAAAGTATGGGCATAAAATAAAATGATGTAAAAATAATATTAATAATAGCTCTCAATAAAATTTTAAATTTAGGACTTAAATATAATAATTTTAATCTCACAATTATAACAATATAAAATAAAGATAATTAATATCGTTGAAACCTCAATATTTACATATAAAAAATATAGTTTAAAAATATTCTGATTATTACAGTCTTCCCCCTTTACAGAAATTCGTCCTCGAATTTCAAAGAAAAGTAAGGTCTATAGATGAAAAAGATAGGGATAGACGGCTTGCATCTTAGATTCTATCTCCCATGTATAATCTTTTGCTGTGTGGTTACTCCAAAGCACTTTCACCATTGGAATCTCCCGGGAGTGAAGCCGACGAACCTGGCGATCCACAATCGCCACTGGATAATCCTCATAAGACAGATCTTTGCTGAGCTCCACTGCTTGAGGCTAAAGTACGTGAGAAGGATTAGGAATATACTTCCTCAACATAGACATATGGAACACTAGGTGGATTCGAGATAACTTAGGTGGCAACACCAGCCTATAGGCCACTTCCCCAACTTATGACCGTATCTCGAAAGGTCTAATGTATCTCAAAGCCAACTTACCCTTATTACTGAAACTATAACTCCCTTAATTGGAGATACCTTCAGAAACACCATATCTCTAACTAGAAAGGAAAGATCCTTCCTTTTAGGAACAACATAACTCTTCTTCCTGCTGAATACTATCCTCAACCTCTGATGAATAATGGGGACTTTCTCAGAAGTAATCTGCACCAACTCTGGCCCTATCAGCTATCTCTCACCAATTTCCCAACACAGAGGTGATCTGCACTTCCTACCATACAATGCTTGATACGGAGCCATTTCAATACTTGTATGATAACTATTGTTATATGCGAATTCAATCAGTGGCAAATGATTATCCCATTGACCTCTAAAATCTATCACGCACATTCTGAGCATATCCTCTAAAGTCTGAATGGTCCTCTCAGACTGACCATCAGTTTGAGGATGGAATGTTATGCTGAAGTCAAGTCTGGTACCCAATGCCTTATGCAACTCTTGCCAGAAAACTGATGTAAAAGTGGCTCCTCTGTCAGATATTATACTCACTGGAACTCCATGAAGATAAACAATTCTGCTGACATACAACCATGCCAACCTATCAGTGGAATATGTCTTCTTAACCGATAGAAAGTGAGCTGACTTAGTTAACCTATCAATGATCACCCAAATAGCATCAAATCCACTTGTCATCTAAGGAAAACCAGTCACAAAATTCATAACAATCATATCCCACTTCCACTCTAGGATAGGCATGGGCTGTAACAATCCTGAGGGCCTCTGATGCTTTAGTTTCACCTGTTGACATGTAAGACACTTGGATACAAATTTTGCAACATCCTTCTTCATTCCATTCCACCAGTATATATCCTTCAAATTATGATACATCTTGGTAAAACCTAGATGAATACTATAAGCAGAAAAATGTGCCTCTTCTAAGGTCTCTTTCCTTAGATCATCAACATCTGGCACACATAATCGAGTACCCAAGCATAGAACTCCCTCATTATTAATCACAAACTCTCTAGATTGACTTTGTTGCACCTTAAACATAATTCTTTATAACTGTGAGTCCCTTCTTTGAGCTGCCTTAACTCTATCCAAGTACACAGACCGTACTCTGAACTGAGCTAAAAGACACTTTTTAGTCACTTTCTACTGCCTGATCAATCAGCTCATGCAACTCCTGAATAATCGGTCTCCTTTTAACACAAATGTAGGCCAGACTACTTGCTGATTTTCTACTTAACGCATCAGCTACTACATTCGCTTTGCCTAGATGGTAAAGAATTGAACAATTGTAGTCTTTCAGAAGTTCCATTCATCTTCTTTGCCTTAAGTTCAAATCCCTCTGCTCGAAGATATACTTTAAGCTCATGTAGTCGATGTATATCTCACAAGTGACACCGTACAGATAATGCCTCTAAATCTTCAGTGCGAATACAACTGCTGCCATCTCTAGATCGTGAGTGGGATAATTCTGCTCATGCTTCTTCAACTGCCTCAAAGCATAAGCAACCACTCTGCCATTCTGCATTAGCACACATCCCAAACCTACATAAGAAGCATCATAATACATTGTGTACCCATCATCACCAGAAGGTAATGTCAGTACTGGAGCTGAAGTCAATAAATCCTTAAGCAATTGGAAATGCTCCTCACATCTATCAGTCCACATAAATCTAACATTCTTCTGAGTTAGTCTAGTTAAAGGCGTGGCAATTTTAGAGAAATCCTTCATAAATCTCCTGTAATAGCCCGCTAAACCCAGAAAACTTCTCACTTCAGCAACCGTTCTAGGACTTGGCCACTTAGTGATCGCCTCTATCTTCTTGGGATCCACCTGATTGCCATCTTTAGACACCATATGGCCTAAGAATGCCACTTGGTCTAACCAGAAATCACATTTCAAAAACTTAGCATACAATTGGTGCACTCTCAAAGTCTACAGCACCAATCTCAGATGCATCGCATGCTCTACCTTATTCATGGAATAGACCAGAATATCATCAATAAACACAATCACAAATTAGTCCAAGTATGGCCTAAAACACCTTGTTCATCAAGTCCATAAAGGTTGTTGGGGCATTAATTAACCCAAAGGACATCACTAAGAACTCATAGTGGCCATATCTAGTCCGAAATGCTGACTTGGGTACATCCTCACTTCTAATCCTCAACTGACGATACCCAGATCTTAAGTCAATCTTAGAGAAATGCTGAGCTCCTTGTAACTAATCGAACAAATCATTAATCTTGGGGAGTGGATACTTGTTCTAGATTGTAACCTTATTCAGATATTTTCAGTCAATACAGAGTCGAAGACTACCATCCTTCATCTTTACAAAGAGAACCTATCACGACCCAAAACCGGGGGTCCATGACCGGCGTTAGGGAATGAGAATTCTTTCTAATCCGGAACCCATAGCAAGCCTTAAAAAAAATAGAACTTGCAATAATAATAATAAAATACACGCCAAAATTAAAATCTCAAATCAATATAATAAATTAAAACTCTTTCATATCATCATAAAATATCTTAATACAACTCAAAGAAAAGCCTCTAAATTTAAAATCATATATAGCAACTATAAAAAATACAACACATTACTGATACTAAATTATAACTACTGCAGTTTTCTAGAGTACAATATAAAATAATTAAGTAGATAATTTACATAAAAGAGTCGAGGCGGAAGAAGTCCGGCGAATGGGTCTACTGCTAAGGTTTGATAAAGAAGACTCTCCTGTAAAAACATCCATAGAGGGGAGTCAGACCTCACTGAGTAAATTATTATAATATATATACACGCATTACTAAATAACAAATGCAAACACTCATATGTATTTAATAAATATATATATAAGCACGTACACACAAATGCTGAAAATCTCTTTATATATAATATTGAAAAACATCAGTTTATAAAGGATCAAATAGAACCCTAAGTTATCGCAACCTCAAATATCAATAGGAAATGCTCTAGCCATACTGGCTCACTTAATTCCAAACAAATTCACTTAATCTATCTAGACAGTAAATGGCCCCAAGACACTAAGTCGATCGAGCTCCAACAATCACACCATCAATCACATCTCACATCAATCAAGTCATTTCCATAAATAAGTTAGTAATTCAACCTATAATCTATCGCACCGATACATACTCGGTCCTAGTGCTGCCCACTAGGAAGCATGTTCTATCGATATCCTTCATTTAAAAATAAAACATACATTCGAGAATAAATAATATAAAATGGCATTCAAAATGATCAAGTAAACTAGAAATATACCTAAAATAAACTAAGTATATATATATGTAAAATAAATTCAATTAAATCATGAAATATACTCAAAATCAACCAATAATATACTTAAGTATAATTTGAATATAAATCAAAAGGAAAACATGTATTTATTTTAAAATATACCAATAATATACTAAAAATATATCTAAAATATATTTAAGCATTTAATAAAGCAACTATGCAAAATTTTACATCTAAAACATGCAACCTAAAGCAATGTACATATATAATAATAACTCACAGGGATGCGCTCCACGAGACTAGTTTGACGGGCCTGATCCCCTAGGTCTCAATCTCGGTGTAACTAAACAATAAAAGCGATCATGAAATTAGAATACATCTAAGTTAGACTTATAAATACTCGATTTAGAATTTCTAAACACAAACAGACACAGAATAAGAATTTGACCCGATGTCATGTTTTATGAGAATTCTATCAAAAATTCGGCAGAATCTCCTCTGTAAAACGGACATCTCTCTACTAAAAACTATAGCTGGTCCTGTAAGAAAAATACACTTTGAGTATAAAAATCCTCACAAAACCCTCAGTTGGGATCCCGAACTACTAAAATTCCCTAACTGAGGTCCACAATTCACCATAAATTCAATAATACAATAAAATACAATAAATACCATAAATGCCCTCCAAATATCAAATTTTAACATATTTCACATTAAAACACCAAAAATAATTATTTTCCTAATAATTACTTAAAAACCCTAAATAATAATATAATATTATAAAAAAATCCATTTTTCTCGATAATTCAATATAATTTCATAAAAAGTCACTTTACTAATCTCAATAGCCTAATTAGTCTAAATACAAATTAAAAATTACTAAAAATCCATTTTATTACAAAAATAGTATATTATATATAATTTGAAAATAATTTTTGAAAATTAGTATTAATTAGTTAAAATTAGTAAATAATTTACAAAACTCATTTTTATACCTCAAATATTCATAAAACCAATTAAACATAGTGTTTTACTAAAATTACCACCAAATTACCAAATTAACTCTAATATTTAAAAGCACACATAAAATACTAATAATACTAAAAAATTCAATAAAAATTATATAAATACACAAAAATTATTTTCTCAACATCTATCTCAATAACATCAACAAAAACATATAATTAACCAATTATTTCTAACAAAATATATATTTAACCTATATTTTCAAAATTGACATAAACTAAAAATAATTATAAAAATTACACAAAATTCACAAAAATTATAAACTCAACTCTAAAATTAATAATAACTAATAATAACACCAAAAATCACAATTTCATAATTTATATAATTAATTTATGAAAATTAATAAAACAATAATAAAATATTCAAAAATTCACAAAAATTAAAATAAATTCTAAAAATCAAAATAAAAATAGGTAGATGAAGATTGAGCTTCTAGGAATAATATATAATACTATATTATATAATTTAATAAAACTTTATTTTATAATATAATATAATATTACATTAAATTCTCACCACACACACACACACACACACATATATATATATATATATATATATATATATATATATATATATATATATATATATATACATATAAATATATACACACATATATGTATATATATAACACACAATAAATAATAAACCCTATATATATATATATATATATATATATATATATATATATATATATATATATATAATAACACATAAAATACAATACAATAATGTAATTTATTAAAAATAAAAATAAGAATATTAAAATAATAATGCACTAAATTAAATATTATTAAAATAATATTATCCAAAATAATAAACTTCGATATACACATTTATGTAGAAAATTATAATTAAACATAAAGTAATAATAATTATTCAAAAAATAATAAAAAAATAAAAAAATAGTTTTAAATTTTATTAAAACTGCATATCCTGTTAAATATTAAAATAATTTAAAAACTAGGGTTATTACAGTCTTCCCTCCTTATAAGAATTCGTCCCTGAATTCTAAGAAAAGAATAAATAAGAATCAAGAAGGAAAGAGATACGTGTAAGAAGCTCGCATCTCAGCTTCAGTCTCCCAGGTATGCTCTTCTACTCTGTTGGTGCGCCACAACACCTTGACCATCAGAATCTGCTTCGAACATAACTGTCGAACTTGATAGTCTACGATCGCAACATGTTCTTTTATGAACGTCAGGTCTTCATTCACTTCAACACTATTGGGTTGCAACACGTGTGAAGGGTCTGAAATATACTTCCTTACCATCGAGATACAAAACACCAACTGCACTTAAGACATACTCGGAGGCAAAGCCAACCGATATGCAACAGTGCCAACTCTCTTCAGAATCTCGAACGGTCGTATATATTTCGGTGCTAGCTTACCCTTTCTGCCAAATCTCATCACACCCTTCATCGGAGACACCTTTAGAAAAACATAATCTCCTACCTGGAACTCCACATCTCTGCATCTCGGATTTGCATAGCTCTTCTGTCTGCTAACTGCGATCTCTAATCTCCTTTTAATCACAGTAACTTTCTTTGCAGCATCCTGAACCATCTTAGGTCCAATCAAAGCTCTCTCTCCAATCTCATCCCAACTTAGAGGGGATCTACACTTCCTTTTGTACAAAGCCTCGTATGGTGCCATTCCAATACTACTATGGTAGCTGTTATTATATGAAAACTCTATAAGTGGCAAATGATCATCCTAGCTACCTCATAAATCCAAAACACACATTTGCAACATATCTTCCAGTGTCTGGATCATCCTTTTAGCCTAACCATCTGTTTGAGGATGAAAAACAGTACTGAAATCCAACCTAGTGCCCATCACTTCTTGTAACTTCTACCAAAAACGAGACGTAAACACTAAACCTCTGTCTGACACAATAGATATAGGTACCCCATGAAGGCACACAATATGCTTCACATACAGCTTCGCCAATCTAGCTATAGAATAAGTGGCTTTCACAAGCAAGAAATGTGCAGACTTGGTCAACCTGTCCACAATCACCCAGATGGAATCATATCCATCCTTGGAACGAGGTAAACCAACCACAAAATCCATAGCAATCCTTTCCCACTTCCACATAGGAATAGGAAGAGGCTGAAGCTCCCAAAAGGCTTATGATGTTCAGCTTTCACCTGCTGACATGTTAGACACTTAGCAACATAATCAACGACATCCTTCTTCATTCCATCCCACCAGTACAAGTCCCTGATACTGTGGTACATCTCAGTGAAACCTGGATGTACGCTGTAAGTTGTAAAATGTGCTTCCTCTAGGATCTCTTCTCTCAAATTATCCACATTAGGAACACATAATCTACCACTGATCCACAAAACACCATCATCATCAAGTGTGAAATCAGTGAACTCCCCTGCTCGAATATTCTCTGTAAGCTCTTCCAGAACAGGATCTCGACTTTGAGCTGCCTTAATCCTATCTCTCAGTACAAATCGCATCTTAAACTGAGCTAGCAGTCCACCTGATTTACTCACCTTCATCATCAGACCTTGATCCACTAACTGATGCAACTCTTGGATCAGCGGTCTCCTCTCCACACTGATATGAGCAAGACTGCTTGAGGACTTCCTACTCAAGGCATCTGCTACCACATTAGCCTTACCTGGGTGATATAAAATCTCACAATCATAATCTTTCAACAATTCCAACCATCTCCTCTACTTTAGATTCAAATCTCTCTGTTGAAAAATGTACTTAAGGCTCTTGTGATCAGTAAAAATCTCACAAGTCACCCCATACAGATAATGTCTCTAGATTTTGAGAGCAAAGATCACTGCAACCATCTTTAGGTCGTGGGTAGGATAGTTCTGTTCATGCTTCTTCAACTGCCTCAAAGCATAAGCTATTATCGTACCATTCTGCATCAACACACAACCTAGGCCAACCCTAAAGGCATCACAATATACTATGAACTTGTCTTCTCCATTAGGCAAAGCCAAAACTGAAGTTGTGGTTAACTTCTCCTTCAGCAACTGAAAGCTGTTCTTACAAGCTTCTGACTACTCAAATCTCATATTCTTCTAAGTCAAGCGAGTCATAAGAGTTGTAATTCTGGAAAATCCTATACAAATCTCCTATAATACCTAGCTAAACCTAGAAAACTCCAAATCTCAATAACTGAAGTCGGTCTAGGCCACTTAGACACTGCCTCAATCTTCTGTGGATCAACCTGGATACCCTCTTTTGACACACGTGTCCAAGAAATGCAACACTCTCCATCCAAAAATCACACTTCAAGATTTTAGCATAAAGTTAATGTTCTTTCAGTGTCTGTAGTACAGTCCTTAAATGATATACATGTTCTTCTATACTCCTAGAATACACTAATATATCATCAATAAAGACTATCATAAACTGATCTATAAATGGTCTAAATACCCTGTTCATCAGATCCATAAAAGTTGCTGGTGTGTTAGTCAAGCCAAAAGACATTACCAGAAACTCATAATAGCCATATCGAGTGTGGAATGCCGTTTTAGGAACATCAGCTTCACTGATCCGCAACTAATGATAACCCGACCTCAAATCAATCTTGGAAAAGAACTGTGCACCCTGTAGCTGATCAAACAAGTCATTTATCCTCGGGAGAGGGTACTTGTTCTTACTGTCACCTTGTTTAGCTCTTTGTAGTTAATGCACAGTCTTAGGGTACCATCCTTCTTCCTTATAAACAGGACTGGTGCACCCCAAGGAGAAACACTGGGTCTAATAAACCCTTATCTAACAATTCTTGCAACTGCTCCTTTAACTATCTCAACTTTGTAGGAGCCATTCTGTAGGATGGCATAGAAATAGGGGTAGTGCCTGGAACCACATCTATATAGAACTCAATCTCTCTGTGAGGTGGTAAACCTGGTAACTCCTCAGGAAAAATATCAGGAAACTCACAAGCAATAGGAACATCTGCGAGTGACAACTTCTCCACTAAAATATCCCTGACTAATGCCAAATAACCCTGACAACCCTTCCTTAGTAACTTCCTAGCCATAATAGTGGAAATGAGATTCTGAGGTACAAAACTCTTATTACCCATAAATTTAAATTCTTCTTCACCAGGAATTCTGAAAGTTACCTTTTTACTTCGACAATCCACCATAACATAATGCTAAGATAACCAATCCATACTTAGAATAACATCGAATTCCATCACATTTAATAAAATCAAATTAGCGAACAATTCTCTACCTTCGACAAGAACTGGAACCAGAAAGAATAACATTTGTGTCCAATGAATTGCTTAGAGGAGTGGCGACAGACAAAGGAAAAGCCATCCTCAAAGCTTGCCAACAAGACTTGGAAGCAAAAACAGGAGAAACAAATGAATGCGTGGCACCCGGATCAAACAGAATCCATACATCCAGGTAACAGACAGAAATAATACCTGCCATGACTGTATTAGATGCCCGAGTATCCTGTTGAGTGAGATGGAAGACTCTGGCTTGACCTTGACCTCCCTACTGACTGGTAGAAGCCTAGCCAACACCTCTGGCACCTCCTCTAGTACCTCTACCATGACCTGTTGAGGGATAATCTGAGTAGAACTCTGGTGCTAAGCTGGAGGTAGCTGAAAAGGAATGGGTGTTGTACTTGCAATTAATTGCTGAGGGAATCGTAAAATCTGCGGCTGCTGATAACCAGAATAGGGGACATGATTTGGTATAATATCCCGTCTGTCCGCATCTGAAACACGTCAGCGGTGTTATGTAACACGGTCCCTAATGGACTCTGCCACACATCTTACAAACACTGGCAGCTGACCCAGAACTAGGACCACTACTGCTGTTTGAAGCACCTGACCGAAGTCTGAACGGTCTACACTGACCTCCATGGCCATGTCTACTGCTCTGGTGTACCCTCTACTGCTGTCTTTGACTCTGCTGGGCTGGGCCTTTCTACTGACTACTCGAACCAATCTGAAAACTCAAGTACAAAGTAGTCTGGAATCCACCTGATTGAATGCCCAACTGGTAATAATCAGGCATAGCTCTGTGCCTGACTAACCTCAGCTCAATCTCCTTAGCCAACTCTATCACTGACTTTAGAATAAGGCCCGCTATAGGCATACCAACAAATGCAAAACCCAAATCGGTGATATAAGTGGTGACTACGAGGTATTGATCTCGTATTAGATCCTCTGCATATTTGCCAAGTCAAAGGAACTCTCTAGTATAGTCCTCAATAGATCTGTCACCTCAAGTAATGCTAGTCAATCGGAGTTTGTAGCTCATACGGAGTGGCTCTGGGTAGAATCTCCTCATGAATCGCTCTCTAAACTGAGCCAGGTCATCGTCATTATGTATGGGTTGAATCATTTGAATAAACTAGTCCAGGGCTTGTCCCTCTACTGATAGCTCAACTATCATGATCTGTTGGTACTCGATGTGAGCAGTCTGAGTCCTCGTCTAGATCGCATGTAGAAAGTCTAGAGGGTCAGAAGTCCCATCGAAAGCTATCCTACTGACTTTGGCATAGAACAGTGCTGCCTCAAGGTCAGACATACCCTACTGATAGGCAAACTAAACATGTGGTGCAACATGAGGTACTGGAAGATCCTCAAACTCAGGCTCTATAGGTTCCTCATCCTGTAGCTCTCTTTGTCTAAGGCGACCTGCCGCTCCTCGAGGTTTACCTCTGTCTCGACCTCTGCACTTAGCTGGCGGCCTCATCCTGGAAGGACTCATCATCCTCGGCCTCAATGACAAGTGGAGCGACACGCGCTCGCCTCCTTATTCTGAAAAGATAAACAGAAGGATTCAGACAAGATAGACAACTAAGGATAACATAGAAAACTAAATCAAGGAATACGTATCAAGACATACTTGAACCTAATTAACTACAGTAGTTTCAAAAAAATACAACACTGAAAACTAGGGCCACAACTCAACAACTAAGGCCTTAACACAAAACTCCACTTTGATACCAACTTTGTCATGATCCAAAACCTGGGGCCATGACTGGTGCTAGGGAACGAGAATTCTTTCTAATCCGAAACTCGTAGCAAGCCTTAAAAAAAAATAGAACTTGTAATAATAATAATAAAATACGCACCAAAATTAAAATCTCAAATCAATATAATAAATTAAAACTCTTTCATATCATCATAAAATATCTTAATACAACCTCAGAGAAAAGCCTCTAAATTTAAAATCATATACAGCGAATAAAAATATACAACACATTACTAATACTAAATTATAACTACTGTAGTTTTCTAGAGTACAGTATAAAATAATTAAGTAGATAATTTACGTAAAAGAGCCGGGGCGGAAGAAGTCTGGTGAATGGGTCTACTGCTGAGGTCTGATGAAGAAGACTCTCTTGTAAAAACATCAACGAAGGGGAGTTAGACCTCATTGAGTGAACTATTATAATATATATACACGTATTACTAAATGATAAATGCAAACACTCATATGTATTTAATAAATATATATACAAGCATATACACATAGATGCTGAAAATCTCTTTATATATAATGCTGAAAAACGTCAGTTTATGAAGGATTAAATAAAATCCTAAGTTATCGCAACCTCAACTATCAATAGGAAACGCTTTAGTCATATTGGCTCACTTAATCCATCTGGACAGTAGACTGGCCTCGAGACACTAAGTCAACCGAGCTCCAACAATCATACCATTAATCACATCTCAAATCAATCAAGTCATAATTTCCACAAATAAGTTAGTAATTCAACCTACAATCTATCACACCGGTACATACTCGGTCTTAGTGCTGCCCACTAGGAAGCACGTTCTATCGATATCCTTCATTTAAAAATAAAACATACATTCGAGAATAAATAATATAAAATGGCATTCAAAATGATCAAGTAAACCATATATATACCAGAAATATATCTAAAATAAACTAAGTATATATATACGTAAAATAATTCAATTAAATCATGAATATACTCAAAATCAACCAATAATATACTTAAGCATAATTTGAATATAAATCAAAAGGAAAACATGCATTTATTTTAAAATATACCAATAATATACTAAAAATATATCTAAAATATACTTAAGCATTTAATAAAGCAACTATGTAAAATTTTACATTTAAAACATATAATTCTAAAACATGCAACCTAAAGCAATGTATATATATAATAATAACTCATAGGGATGCGCTTCATGAGACTGGTCTGACGGGCCTAGTCCCCTAGGTCTCGGTCTCGGTCTCGGTCTCGGCGTAACTAAACAATAAAAGTGATCACGAAATTAGAATACATCTAAGTTAGACTTCTAGAGACTCAATTTAGAATTTCTAAACATAAATAAACACAGAATCAGAATTTGACCCGAGGTCACGTTTTACGAGAATTCTACCAAAAATTCATTAGAACCTCCTCTGTACATCTCTCTACTAAAAAGTAGAGTTGTTCCTGCAAAAAAATACACTTCGAGTATAAAAATCTTCACAACCCTCGGTTGGGATCTCGAACTACTAAATTCCCCAATCGAGGTCCACAATTCACCACAAATTCAATAATACAATAAAATACAATAGATACCATAAAATGCCTTCCAAATATCAAATTTTAACATATTTCACATTAAAACACCAAAAATAATTATTTTCCTAATAATTACTTAAAAACCCTAAATAATAATATAATATTATAAAAAAAATCCATTTTTCTCGATAATTCAATATAATTTGATAAAAATTCACTTTACTAATCCCAATAGCCTAATTAGTCTAAATACAAACTAAAAATTACTAAAAATCCATTTTATTACAAAAATAGTATATTGTATATTATTTAAAAATAATTTTTGAAAATTAGTATTAATTAGTTAAAATTAGTAAATAATTCTCGTAAGTGAAAAACGGGATAGCAGCGAGAGGGAGGTGAGTTTCGGGAAGAAGAAGAAAAAAAAATGGGTAAGTTTGGTTTTTTTTTTTTGTATATATAGATATATAATACTATATTATATAATTTAATAAAACTTTGTTTTATAATATAATATAATATTACATTAAATTCACACCACACAAATATATATATACATATAAATATATACACATATATGTATATATATAACACACAATAAATAATAAACCCTAATTTATATATATGCATATATATATATATATATAATAACACATAAAATACAATACAATAATGTAATTTATTTTAAAAATAAAAATAAGAATATTAAAATAATAATGCACTAAATTAAATATTATTAAAATAATATTATCCAAAATAACAAACTTCGATATATCCATTTACGTAGAAAATTATAATTAAATGTAAAGTAATAAAAATTATTCACAAAATAATAAAATAATCAAAAATAGTTTTAAATTTTATTAACACTGCATATCCTGTTAAATATTAAAATAATTTAGAAATTAGGGTTATTACAGAACCGGAGCACCCTAAGGAGATGTACTAGGCCGAATAAACCCCTTATCTAACAATTCTTGCAATTGCTCTTTTAACTCCTTCAGTTCTGCAGGTGCCATCCTATAAGGTGGCATAGAGATAGGATCTGTACCTAGCATAACATCACTACAAAATTTTATCTCTCTATCCAGTGGCAATCTAGGTAACTTCTCTGGAAAAACATCTGAGAATTCATGTACCACTGGTACCTTTCCACTAATCCCATTTCTGCTCGAACATCTTTAACTATAGCTAGATAGCCCTAGCATCCTCTACTAAGCATCTTCCTAGCTGTAGTGGTAGAAATAAGGATACGAGACATGGAACTCTCAGTACCTTTGAATCTGAATTCCTCATCACCTGGAATCCTGAAAATTACTTCCTTTGCTCGACAATACACAAGAGCATAATACTAGGACAACCAATCCATTCCCAGAATCACATCAAACTCGATCACATCCAAAAGGACTAAGTCTGCCAACAATTCTCTACCCTTTACTAACACGGGATAAGATGGAAAGAAAATGTCTATCTCCAACTCATCACTAAGCAGAGTTGAAACAGACAGAGGAAAACTCATATTGGAAGGAAGACAAGCCACTTTTGAAGCAAACAAAGGAGATGCAAATGAACATATAGCACCCGGATCAAATAGGACTCTAACTTTAGAGTAACATACTAGAATAATACCTGCTACCACAGCATTGGATGCTTGCGCATCTTGAGGAGTTAAAGTGAAGACCCTAGCCTGACCACGTCCTGGCTGCTGTGAGGTGATGACTGAGTCTGTCCTTTGCCTCGGCCCTGCTGACTCGTATACTGTATTGGTCGCTGCTGAGGGTACATGGGTGCTTGATACTGTTAAGGCACCTACTGCAATGGCTGAACAACAGAAGGTGAAGATTCCTAAGCAAAAAATGTCTCGAATCCATAGTTTGCACAAGCTCTGGCGAAATGTCCAAACTGACCACATCTAAAACATGCTCCTGGCATCAAGTGACAAAGACCCTAATGCACTCATCCATAAATGGCACACGCACTAGCTCCAAACCCAAAACTGCCATGCCCAGAGCTCTGCCCATTGTTGCTGCTAGCATTACCACCAAATCTAGTAGCCCTACTACTCTTGCGATCCTGAGTACGGCGGGTGCCTACCAGTTTTGTCACGACCCAAAACAGGGGCCATGACCAGCGCTAGGGAACGGGAATTCTTTCGAATCCGGAACCCGTAGCAAGCCTAAAATAAAAATAAAACATGCAATAGTAATAATAACAGTATTTAACGCAGTGGAAATAAAATCATAAATATCAAAATAATAATCCACCACAGGATTTAAATCAAATCCATATCTCATATATAAATAAATCCTTTAATACAAGTTTCAGTTCAAATATTTAAAGTACATATCTCATATAAATACAATACAACAATCTCACAATTGACCATAACTACTGCAGTGTCTAGATCATAAAATAAAACTCAAGTGAGCAGTTTACATAATGAAAGCCGGGGCGGAAGAAATCCGGCGTACAGGCCTGCTACTGAGGTCTGATGAAGAAGACTCTCCTGAAAAATGGTCAACAGAGGGGAGTCAGACCTTACTGAGTGAATTACTATAATATATATACATGCATACTAAATGTCAATGTACACAATCAAAAGTATATATATAATATGTATATATACAAGCAAATACACACAGATGCAATAAAATCATTTTATATATTTTTATTGAAAATCACGGTTTATGAAGGATCAAATAGAACCCTAGAAAATCGCAACCTCAAAACAGTGTTAGACAGCACTCTAGCTATACAGACTCACTTATTCCAAATATACTCACTTATTCCATTTGGACAGTAGACTGGCCCCGAGACACTAAGTCAACCGAGCTCTAGTAGTCTGACTGTCAGTGTGATTGGCCCCGGAGACACTTGGTCAACCGAGCTCTAGCAATCACACTCCCAAATCATATCACACATCAGACAAATCAAATCCAATCAATATCCTCAATCTGGTTAGTAATATAGCCTAAATACTATAAGCGTACCGGTACGTACTCGGTCCTAGTGCTGCCCACTAGGTAGCACGTTCTATTGATATCCTTCATTAAAATATAAAGCATACATTCATAAATAAATGATGCATGAATTAAATAACATGACAACATAAACCATATATATACTAGAAATATACCAAAAGTAAACCAGGTATATTTTGAGTATACATACGTCAAATAAATTTAATTTAATTTCAAAATCAATTAGAAATATACTTAAAAACATTTTAAACATAATTCATAAATAAAATATGCATATAGTTTAAAATAAACCAAAAATAAACTAAAAATAAACTTGAGTATTAATTAAACCATTATGCATATTTAATCAAAATAAACATATATTTCTAAAATCATGCACCCTAGAGCATATATATATAAAATAGTAACTCACAAATTATTGTGCTCCTCGAGATGGGTCCGATGGGCCTGGTCCACTAAGCCTCGGTCTGGGCGCAACTAAACAAACAATAATAACAGACATCAGGATAAACCTAACAGAAAATCCTAGAAACTCGATCTAGAATATTGGACAAAGAATCAGAATTAGGGTTCGACCGGATATCACGTTTTTCGAGAATTCTACCGAAAATTCGATAGAACCTTCCCTGTAAAATGGACATCTCTCTACTCAAAGAGTAGAGCTGGCCCTGCAAAGAAACACACTTCAAAAAATAGACACAGAAACACATCCACAACCCCTCGGTCGGACTCCAAACTACAGTTTACCGACCGGGGTCCACAATTTACAAAATAATATAGAAATATCAAAATACCCTTGTATCACAGAAATACATTTAATAAGTAGAAATTAAGTAATTAACCCTAAAACACAGTAAAAACCGATAAAAACTCATTTTATTAGAAAAATCGTATATTATATATATAATTGAAAATAATTTACGAAAAATAGTTTTAATTAGTTAAAAATACTAAATAATTTGTAGAAATCATTTTTATACCTTAAATAACTATTAAAACCAATTTAATTACATTTTAGCCAATTTAGGGTAAAATTACCAAAATACCCCTATATATATAAATATACTAAAATTAATCCAAAAATTCACCAAAAATAATATAATTGCAAAAAATTAATTTTCTCAACATATTTATCAATAATATCAATAAATAAACTCAATTAACTAATTAATTTCAATTAAAAACATAATTAACCCTATTTTCTCAAAATTACATAAACTAAATAAATTCAAAATAAATACATAAAAATTCATAAAATTCCAAATAAATTTCTATAATTCATTTAAACACCTATATTTATCATAAAACACAATTTTATAATTTAATTAATTAATTTTCGAAAATTAGAAAATAATAATAAAATATTCAAAAACACCCAAAAATCAAAATAATTTCCAAAAATTCTACAAAAATTCACACATATATATTAAGCTAAGGGTAACAACATTTGTGAAGGAATTTTTCATGAATCAATCAATTCAAGGTTTAAAAAAATCAAGAACCCTAAAATGGCCGAATTGCAAATATCAAAACCTAAGCAAATCTAGACCATTTTAAGTGAAACAAAGATTGGAATCACACTCATCAGAGCTCAAGGAGAAGAAAGAGACCAGCGGTGTCAAAAACAGTGGCCGGAAACGCCGTGAACGATGGTGAGAATGAATTCGGCTTTCCGGAGATTTCAAGCTCCTCCGACACCGGAAATGGGCTCTGCTGGCGGCGAAACAGCTGGAGGAAGGAGGTGGCACGCTGGGAGACACACCGACGGTGAGAAAACGGGATGGCAGGTGGCGGAACGGCGATGGAAGCGATCAGGAGGGAGAAGAGGGGAGAATGGCAAAACTGTAAATTAATCAAACTTTATATTTTCTTTAATATTAAATGTTTATGTATATATATATATATATATATACATATATATATATATATATATATATATATATATATAATAATTTTATATATATATATATATATAATTTTATATAATATATTAAAATAATATAAACTCACACACATTAAATATACACCACACACATATAATTTAATATTTTAAATAATTTATACTCTAAAAATAATTAAATAATATTAAAACTAATTAATAAATAATAAAATATTAGGATAATTAATTAAACCCTAATTAAATAAATAAATACACATATATACATTATTTAGTACTTTAAAAATATATATGAGTTCATGCAAGTCCGTAAAATTGTTTAAAATATTTAATATTGAATTATTTACTTATCAATTTCCCCAAAAATGCAAGTTCCGGGAAAATTTTACATAAAGTGCTTAAAATAATATAAAACAATTAAAAATCAATTTTAATTAAATAGCAACTCATGAAATATCATAAATATATATACAAAAATTATTAACACTACATATCCCGATGCAGTATTAAAATATTTAAAAAAACACGGGATATTACAATTTGATGTGCCCTGAACTGTCTACTTTGTTGAGAAGGGCCTGCTGATTGAGAACTCGAGCTGCCTATCTGAAATACTGGCTACTGTACCCTCTGGACAGGTTTAATAATGTCACTATCATATGGGTTAGGTATAGTGCTGTGTTGGATATGTCTCCGCTCCAGCTATCTCACCTTCTCTACAATACTCTCCAGACTACAACCCTCTGGTAGAATACCGATATAGGCTGGGCCTAATCCAGTCACATACAACTCAACTGCTCTAGCGACATCCTATCTCACATCTTCAGTATGTCTCATCAGTTTATAGAACTCCCGAGTATAGTCCTCAACCGATCGATCTCTCCTGTCAATATTAAGCAGCTGCCATCTGTAGTTCTCTCACATAGACGAAGGATAGAAGAATCTCATAAACTGCTCTTTAAATCCTAACCATGTCATCATCGTCATGAAAGGCTGAATGGACTATATAAACCAATCCTGAGTTGCTATTAAGACTGATAGCTTCATAATCATAATCCTCTGGTAGTCAAAATACCCAGATATGGTCCTGGACTCGATGGTATTAATGAAATCCAACGTGTCCCCCAGTACCATCAAAGTGAACTCACCCCACTCTGGAATATAACATGGCTGCATCAGCATCTGACATCTCCCGAGTCTGTCGTTGAAGCATCTGCTACACAATAGGCATCTCCTGATTAAGAGCTGCCAAGCCCTGGTTAATACCTGCCATACCAGCTACAAAAGCTGTAGGATCCTCTGCTGGAATCTGAGGCTCTATCGGAGATTGATCTTGCCTTTAAGCTGCTGCCACTCTAGCTCTGCCCCTACCTCTAACTCTACCCCTACCTCTAGGTCGAGGGGTAGGAGGGAGAATCTCATCCTGAAATGACTGCTCATCATCATCAGGTTCTGCATCTACAGCAGGGGCATTCCGAGCATGCCTTATTATGAAAAGACAAGAAAACCAAGATTCAAAACAAGATAGGAATACAGACTCAGATGCTAAATTCAAAAGACAAGAAATCAACAAATGACATTTAACAACCTAAGTACCACAGTATTATGAGAAAAAGACAGACATCGACAGTCAAAAGCATGAAAAACGAGCCAAAGCTTTGATACCAACTTTGTCACGACCTGAACCCAGGGCACATAACCGGCACTAGGGAATGGGAAAACATAAAGCTACCGAATCTCATAATAAGCCTTAAAAGAAAAATGCGGAATGTTTTAACTTTGAAACCTTACAATAAATAATAAAATCACAATGCACATTATCAAATTGATTTTTCTGAATATAATTTAAACCATAATATCATAGTGCATAAAATAAATAAATATCAGTTATACAAATAATGTCTCAGTACACAATATTATAAATACATGATATCCCAAATAAAATATGCAGTTATACTGTTTTCTCTATTGCGGTACACGAAAATAAATACAACACAACTAAGTAGACCTACGTAGAATAGTCGGTAATGAAGCTACACAGTGAAAAGAAGTAGGCCTAATAGAAAAATTCTAAACTCTTGAAAAAAAAATTGAAGGGAGTCAGACATCACTGAATAAGTTAATAAAGAAATGAATGCAGTTTGAAAATCTCATTAAAAATAATTTTTTTTATGAAAATATAATATAATTATAATTTTATTCAAATCGTTTGATATACATATAAGAAATTCATTTTTTTCAAAGGAAAGAATTAAATATTTAAATGTTTTTTAAAACATTTAAGTATAAAAATTTAGTAGAACCTGATTTATAAATTTTTATAACAGTCACACGACTCACTTACATCGAAGATTGCCGGATCCCAAGAGCAAAGTATCACCAGGATACACAGCCGCAGTCATATCACTTAATCCAATATTACTGGCGGTGTCCGAGAGCAAAGCATCACCAGACCATCAGCCCCAGTGATTAATAAATAATAATCTAAATTATACTGACAGTGTCCGAGAGCAAAGCATCACTAGACCTTTGACCCTAGTATTCATTAAATAAACAAATATTATACTACTAGAGGTGTTCGAGAGCAAAGCATCACCAGACCATCGGCCCCAGTAATATAATTAATATAATCACATATTTTACCGATGCGTACATGGTCCTGATGAAACCCATCAGGTAGCCCATTCTACCGTAGTTTATTTAAAATAAATGAAAATAAAACAAGGAAAATTACCATAAATAACAATAAAATAAATTAACTATAAATTAAATCATACAATATGATATGAAGAATGCTAATTAGAATTTCATAAAATTAAATTCATAAGAATTTAATATGTTTTTAATTTAAAAATTAGACACTCAAATCAAATATTAACTTACAGGATAAAGGCATTCCTCTGGCACGTCGTGTCCGACCTCAACTGATAGATGCGATTGGAGGGGCGGCTAAAAGACAGAAAAGGAAAACGATAATCAGAAAAAAGAAACCTAACTTCTATAATTTCTAAGGAAGACTTAACTTGAACTCAGAATAATAATTTTTGGATTGACCCAGTGTCACGTTTACGAGAAATTAATCAAAAATTCGGTAGAGTTTTCTCTGTAAAACGGATATATTTCTACCAAAGTAGAGTCAACCTTGCAATTAAACACACTTCAAAATTTCACAGTGGCACAACACCTCAGGTTGGGACCTCAAACTACACAATTCCCAACCGAGGTTCACAAAAATACAAATAAGTAAATATTAAATATTAATATAGTAAATCACCAAAACTATAAAAATTAATAATAAATCATAATACAACTTATTAAATTTTTAAAACACTAAATAAAATTATTTTCCACCATAATTTAATAAAATTTCAAATAATAATATAATATAAATAAAAAACCCAACTTTCCAAATATTCAACATAATATAGTCAAATTCAAACTATAATTGCCCAAATAGTTTAAATATACTATAATATTAATTAAAAACTCATTTAAACCACAAAACAATAAATAATTAAATTTTGAATAAATTTTCAAAAATAGTTAGTATTAATTAACTAAAAATAATAAATTATTTATTAAAATTATTTTGATACCACATTTTATCTCAAAATTAACTAAAACAATAGTATTTAATTATAATATCAACAAAAACATACTATTTACCTATTATTTCAAAATTCACATAATAATAATAATTTCTTAAAAAAATTAAAAAAATTATCAAAAATTATTTTATCACTACTAAAATTACTAACATAATAAACTAACACTAATTTACTCAAATATTCAACCAAAAATAATTAATTAACAACATTAACAAAATATACATAAAACTTAAAATACCCAAATAAATATACAAAAATTCCATAAAATCAATTTAATTAATCTAAATCAATTTTTATATACTTTTAACCAAAATCAACCCCAAAAATTTAGAGCCACTAATATATGTATAGAACACCCAAAAATTAACCACACAGTTAAAATAAAATTCTGGGTAATTAGTAAATATAATAAAAATCAACAAAAATATTAAATCAACATAAAATCAACTAATTCAAGTAACAACAACCCTAAACAACTAAAAATCAACTTGAAAACTAACTAAAATCAACTAACTAACCACCAAGATCAACCAAAAATCAACTACAACAATTCTAACTAACTAATCTAAAACTCACCTACAATTGAAAATCAGATGCAGGGAAGAGCTACTGAAGGAACCGGGGCTGCTAATCTACTGCTGCTTCCGCTGCTGCTGTTTGGCGTGAGGAAAAGGAAGAAGGCTGCTTTGCAGGGGACAACCAGGAGGAGAAGAGGCAGCTAAGGAAGATGGTAGAGTAGGGAGATGGTTGCTGGTTCGGGTGCACAGTAACAGGGGAAGAAAAATGGTGTGAAAGGGGAAGAGGAGATAGGGGTTGACTTGTAGGAAGGCTTTTTTTTTTTTGTCTGAAAACTAATATATATGTGGTTTAAGTAGCATACATATATATTAGGTAGTTAAAGTAGTGTATACATATATATATATATATATATATATATATATACCCACTCAACATATTATATATATATATAACAACAATAATAATAATACTAACTCTAGTAAAATAATGCTATAAATAAATATTTGGACAATTAAAATAATAAAGTATGTGCATAAAATAAAATGATGTAAAAATAATATTAATAATAGCTCTCAATAAAATTTTAAATTTAGTATTTAAATATAATAATTTTAATCTCACAATTATAACAATATAAAATAAAGAAAATTAATATCGTTGAAACCTCAATATTTACATATAAAAAAATATAGTTTAAAAATATTCGGGTTATTACAGGTTTTCCTTGGTTTAATCATGTGTTCATCATCATAAAAACATGAAACATAGAAAATAAAAAAAAAATTAGAATGAATGAACAAAGAAAACAAAATAATGAAAATTAAACAAAAAACACAGAAATAATAAAATAATATAAAGGAAAGAATTAATAATAAAAAGAAGAAAAGAGTAGAAGGAGGATACTATGCAGATGTTGTTTGAATGTTTCTTAGAATGAGATTTCACCGTTTTGAAAAAATTAATTCTGTGTTTTCTTGATTTTTGGATCTTAAAAAGAACGTTTTTTTTTTAAGCTTTTTTTCTCTTTTTCTTCTTTTCTGTTTGTGTTTTTTCAATCAATTTTTTTTTTGCAGTAGTTATTAGAGTTTTCTTTTTTTCCCTCTTTACGCAGTCTCCCCTCCTATTTTTTTTTTTGCCAAACTTTTCTTTTTATATTCTGTTTTAATCCTAGCTAACCACTTACGTGATTACAAGAGAGGTAGCTCTGATCCTCCTTTCAAAACAAACAGAATAAGAATTTAATTTCAAAAATTATATGCGTAAGAGACACGTATTGGAAAGATAAATATTCAAAATTAATTAATTTATTAAAAATAAATTAAAATTTGGACCAATCATAATTAAAAAATTTGAGAAAATAATTTTTTTCTAACATTTTTGTCCCTCAATATTACAGAATGTTGACCGACATTGTGTAATGCCGATTGACATCGTGTAATGTTGATCGACATTATGTAATGTCAATTGACATTACTTTCAAATAAACCCTACAAACTTTAATTTTTTACAATTAAACCCAAAAAATGTTGCAATTTAGTCCCTAAAATTGCAACACTTAATACTAGATGTACAATTTTCAACTAAATTTTCATCAAAGAGACTTTCGTCGCATGCGTGCACAATTGCATCACAAAATTGGGTTCTTACGTCATGTTAAAAGGAAATAAAAGATCTTTCAAGAATAGTCTATACCCACTTTATTACCATAATCCTCTTTCATTAATGCATAGGCCTTTCAGAAGCAGGCCAGACCTACTGAGGTACAAACTAAGCATGTTAAAACCTTCCGACTTTTTGGAGTTTTGGACCATTTGATTCGATTCAAACTCTATATTTCGACAAATACAAACAATAAGGTTTTTAAAATATTATTGTTTTATTAAAATTATTAATAAAGTTTGTAAATTTAATTTTATCCAAAGTTGAATGATCAAATATAGTTGATTTTAAGATATTAATAGTTTAAAAATTCGATTGTTGTTTACTTTTTTTGAAATTGAAAATTTTTTATTAAATAGACTATTAATTTATCGACCATTAATTTTATGGAGAGGATCCAAAGTTAGTCCATTCCAGTATTACAAAATCCCACGCAGGCACAAGATAAAACAGACACTACTTGTCCTGCCATCCAAACAGTCCATAATTTCAGCTCCACCTCGCTACTTCTGCGATCAAACTCCGTTCACGATTCTCTACTGCTCTACTACTATCATTACTGCTAGCTCCTTTTGATGCATACGAGAAAATGTTTCCACAATTCGGTGCAACATCAGATACATTAAGCAAGGCATCAACGATAATGCTTAGAATAGGTACAGATGCTCACTTATACGACGATCCAGAGGATGTTAACATCGCTCCTTGCTTGATAGCAAGTTTGATTCCGAGAAATGTGAAGCTCTTAAGCGTCTCCTCGCTCTCATCGCTCAAGGATTTGATGTTTCCAATTTCTTCCCTCAGGTCCTTATAATTCGTGATCGTTGCTTTTTTTTTTTTTCAGGAGTTTGAATTTTGGAATAGAGGTGAACGCTATGGAGATTATTGTTGTTGTTATTTTCTGTTTTTGCTTGCTGAGAAAATGGTGGATTTTTGAGAGAAAATTGATTTTTTTGAATGTTGAGGTGGTTATTTGTGATATGAATTCTGGTGTGATGAGCAATGAGTGTTTTAGATTTTGAATTTTTGGTAGGTGAAATGCTCTGGAGATTTATTGGATTTCTGTTTGGTTGCTGAGAAAACTGTGGGATTTTGGGGGGAAAATTGATGATTTTGAATGCTGAATCAGTTATCCGTGACATGAATTATAGCATACTGAGTAATGAGTGTTAAAAATTTTGCATGTGGACTAAGGAAAATGCTGTCAATTCTACAAACAGAATCAAACTAAAGAAAGAGATTGAAGCACGTGACACAATCAAAATATTAAACTAGCAAGAAATTCAATAAAATTCAAAGAAGTTGAATAAAAAGATTTCTAATCAATTCAAAATGAGGAGAAAAAAAAAAAAAAAGAGATTGAAAGATATAGATAAATTAAATAAAAATATAGATAAATTTGAAGTTGCTATCAAGACAACGTGAGGTTGTATGGAGGACCTTCAGGTTTATTACTGTGGGATTTCAAAGAATTAAAATTTTAAGCTGTTACTTCAGTGAGTGAGTTTTACAAAATCCAGCTGTTGAACATTAGATCTTTAGGCTTTTGTAGTCTTTGCTCAAAACTAGGGAAAGAGAAGTACACAAAGTGTGACAGTTATTGGACCTCAAGAGCAATTATGTTATGAAACAGCTATTTGATTTTGATTTGATTGTGAACCACAACTACAGTGTATGTGAACATGCACTATTTTTATTTGACACCTGCTTTGTACAAGCTTCTAATAATTGTAAAGAATCCAGGGAATTGTTGAAAACTGGTTCTAGTTTATACATCATTCATTTTTCATGAAAATAGTTATGAATTTTTGATGTCCTAAATTGCTATTTATTTTGATGCTTTTTCCCCCCTTTGATCAAGGAAATTACAGGTTGTAAAAAATGTGGCATCTCAGTCATTGGAAGTAAAGAAGTTGGTTTACTTGTATTTGCTGCATTATGCGGAAAAGTATGTAAGCTACAACTGTTTCTATGAAATGTTTCTTTAGTGAGGCCATGTCCACCAATAAAACCAGTTGTAATATAAGACATGGAAGAATTGTGAATTCGTATGATATTCTGTGGGATAATGTGGGCTGACTTGTAATGTAGGGAAGTGTCCCTTAACTTCATTTGTAAATAAGGTAAATAGGAGCCTGTAAAATGCAAGAATTTTGTTTGACTGCTAGAAAATGCACTAAATTTTTTGGCAGTAAATGTCACTGCAAACTCATAGTTATTTCTGGCTCAGCAATTTTGCTTCCCAGTTAGGGGATGGGTGGGTGGGGACCTATGAGTTGGCTGTGCCCTGCTTATGTTGAAGGGTTATGCTTCAGTCACTAGTAGGATAGGTGATAAATTTGTACTTAAAATGGTCTTATCCTTCTATGTGGGCACATGGTGCAGTATGTTATATCTTACATCACTTTGTACAATTTTCTTTCCAGGCGTCCAACTGAAGCTTTGCTGTCAATCAATTCGTTCCAGAGGGATTTGGGTGACACAAATCCATTGGTGAGGGCTTGGGCGCTTCGCACCATGGCGGGAATCCGTCTACATGTAATTGCACCTCTTGTTTTGGTGGCAGTGGGCAAATGCGCTAGGGATCCATCTGTTTATGTCAGAAAATGTGCTGCTAATGCTCTTCCCAAGTTACATGACTTACACATAGAGGAACATTCTTCTACAATTGAAGAGGTGTGGTTAGTTAACTTGTAATTCGGTAGGAGATTGCTTCTTTGCTTGTTATCATTGGAGTGCAACTCTACTGACTAAGGAATTGAAACTGTTTGCATTTGCCAATTCATGCTTTATTTGCCGATAGTTTTTCCAAGGACACAGCATATATAGGATGATCATTGCAATGCAAATATAACACCATCATGTTTGTGTCTGGAAAATTATATATTATAGAAAAGATTATATTGGTGTGATATATGGATTTACAGTTTCTTGCCTTGTACAGATTGTTGGAGTATTGTTAAGTGACCATTCTCCTGCAGTAGTTGGAGCTGCTGCTGCTGCATTCACTTGTGTTTGTCCAAATAATTATTTTTTGATTGGAAGAAATTATAAAAGATTGTGTGAAGTTCTTCCTGATGTGGAAGAGTGGGGTCAGATAGTTCTAATTGGAATACTTCTGCGCTATTCAATAGCAAGGCATGGTCTGGTAAAAGAATCTTTAATGTTCTTTTTACATAGCAAGGAAAGTTCCCAGTCTGAAAAAGGTGATTTGGAAGTTGAATTTTCACTAGACAAAGAGAATACTACTGCAAGTCAAAAATATGATTCCGAGTTGGCAAGTATGGTCTCCAGATGTTATATTGAAGGTCCAGATGAATACTTAGCACGGACAAGTAATGACAATAGGATTTGTACTGAATTCAATGATGCCAAGTTCACGTCTGCCAAAAGTAATAATGATGTGAAAATTCTGCTCTTGTGTACTTCGCCATTGCTATGGAGTAACAACAGTGCAGTAGTATTAGCAGCTGCTGGAGTCCACTGGGTTATGGCACCTTTTGAGGATGTCAAAAGAATTGTTAAACCCCTTTTGTTTTTGCTGAGATCATCAACTACTTCAAAATATGTGGTACTTAGCATTTTCCTTCATCTATTTTATTTCTTTAGCATGCAGCAATGTTGTATATGGCTCTGTGCATATAAAAGTGAGCCTAGGCACAATGATATGATTGTCTCCTTGTGACTAGAAGATCATAAGTGAGTCAAGGAGACAGCCTTTTTGCTAAGAGGCAAGGTGAGGCTGTTCGCAATTGATGGCCCTCTTGCAAGCAGGGGAACCTTGTGTGCTGGGATATGAAATTAATTTTTCATCTTTTTTCCTTGCTTATTTATTATCATTGCAAGAAGCTAAATACTTGATGGATTGAAGTAATGAAGCTCTAGTTTCTAAAGCCTCAAGATGCAATGTCTGAGAATCATGTAATTAGTTTATTAAAAAATTGCTAGATTTTGGAAGAGAAAACAAGACTTTTGGAAAAGAAAACAAGACTCGTTAGAGAGAAAAATACAGGGACTCTCTGCTATCAGTATAGTGGAAACCTTCAAATGTGGAAGAGAACTGTTTTGAACTTTAAAAGTAAAATTTAGGGACTCTTTGGTATTAGTATCATGAAAACATGTAAATTTCAAACTTAACCATTTTGATCTATGATTGAAATCCAACTAACATGTAACCCTTTTATATTTTGGTTTGTTGCATAAGTATGACTGTGGATAAGATGGTTATTGTATATATATATATATATATATATATTATTTTTTTTTTTTTCAATTCAATATTCTGTGTTCCCTTTGTGTGACTTGTTTACCTTAATATCTGGATTGCTTTGTTGTGAATTTTGGAGAATGTTCTTAACTTTTCAATGTTGGTTCATCTGGGTGCTACTAGCTGGTCTGATCTACATTATCTAGTATGTTGATTTCTCTGGTACACAAAATGAAAATGGGTGCATAAAACATCCGTCTAGAAGTGGGATATGATAGGGATGAGGTTCTGCCAGATGACTTAGCGGAAGCAATAGTTTGAATCTAGATTGAACATGTGATGCAATTTATGTCTGTACTACTAGGAAATAAGAATAAGCATAAATATTTTCTAATAACCTATATTTATAAATTAAAAATGCTGGATGAACTACTTCAATGCTATAAAGAGTATCCCAATTCCAAAATCATTAGGAAAACCGCAATAATACAAACAAAGTTACAGAAGGTTTTTGTGACTGATGTTGATTTACTGTGATGATTGTTTGCATTGCAGAAAGGTCACTTTAGAGTTCCAAATCACTTTGGTCCATGACCCTTAATGGATGCAAGAGATTGAGTGTTCTCTTGTAATTATGAGTTTGATATACCATGTTGCTTGTTACATATGGTGTATAACTTGGACAATGCAGTGCAATCTTGATAAGTTTGCTAGGCATTAGTAATTATATCAGATGTTACTCATTGATTCTTCTGCATTTGAACCTTGAAAGAATTGTGAAATTGTGTATGTCTCCCCAATAAAAAGTTGAATCTGTTAAATGCTTGTTGCAGTTTCAATTTTACTTGGTAAGCATGTGTATTTTTGATTTAACTGTACAGGTCCTCTGCAACATCCAAGTGTTTGCCAAAGCAACGCCTTCCCTCTTTGCTCCATACTTCGAAGACTTTTTCATAATTTCTTCAGATTCATATCAAATTAAAGCTTTGAAGCTTGAGATTCTTTGTTCTATTACAACAGAGTCATCCATTTCATCTATCTTCAAAGAGTTTCAGGTATTTTCCTCAAATTTTTCAAGGTTTGGTTATTTTTCTTAGAAAGTTTGCTGTTTTTTTCCACTTTCTCAATACATTTAAAGAGATAATGATCTATTTTTCATGGTCTATAGGCAAAGCAGATCTATATTTTTGTGTATTTATGTATCTGATGTTAGCAGTTTTCTCTTACATATCTTTCTTATCCTGTTAGTTTTGGAGAGAAAAAAAAGGGCTGCTTTCTGCTTTTTTTTCAATTGGTGCAGTTTATTGAGTTGGTATTTTGCTCCCAATGATTCTTTACTTCCATGTACCATGGATTTGTTAATGTTTTCGTAATTGTATTCATAGGATTGAGGCAGTTCTAAAATGATTAAGGTTTTGAATTGCTAATTATTGTTGGATTGGAGCAAGATGGGGATTTAGTCGTTTACGTGAAACCTCAAGCCAAATATTGCCATTGAATATTAGGTCTTGAAAAAATTGGGATTGGTCATGATAAAAAAATCTCCAGGCCTTTTGGAATTAATATGATTACAAATTTGAATGCTCTAGAAAAAGTGTGCCAATATATTTGGTTGGGAATTTTTTATTGTCATATCTTCTTCAACTACACTCCTACATCAAACGCAACAATTTAGCTCCAAGATGGAATGCCGACTCAACTCAATTCAACTAAAGCATTATCTTAACCTAGTTGTCAAGAGTGGGGTGGGTTGGCATGGCTTCTTTTCCTTCATTTATGTGATTTAGAGTTCCATCTTGTCCTTCATTCTAAATAATGATTTGTTGCTAATAATCATTCTTTACTGCTTCATCCATGCCATCCCATGCCATGCTAGGTCTTCCTATTTTCTTCTTATCTTTTGCAACTTAAATATGCTCTATGATGTGTCCAACGTATTTTAACTGTTCCTTTCCCCACCTTATTCTGCTTTAACTTTCTTACAAAAGCAGTTCTTCCTCATCTCTGTCAATCCAAATTTTCAGGCATTTTGTTTTCACTGTTTAGCTTTTGCTGTCATCTGTCGTAGCTAGTTGAATTATGGTGTTATAAACTCCTACTTCAACTTAACTATGATTTCATGGACATGTTACACATAAGAGCCCTGCTATATATTCCATTTTAACCATCCTGCTCCATTGCTATGATTAACATGCTCCCTCTTGTGATCCCTTTGTATGATAGATTTTGGTATGAGAAATGTGCATTTTCTGGGGTATCTACACTCCCTGATGTTTGATGTGTTAAAATTGCCCACTGCTTAGATAATACAGTGAAAATTATGAACTTGTGGTGCATTTCGTTGGAAAAAAATGAATCAGATAGAATATCAGCAACAAAATTTGATATGGATGTCAATTTTCACTTTCAAGTCCACAATGCTAGTCTAATTTCAAAGAGGTAGCCCATAACCACTTGGACTGGAGGAAAAGAATCCATATACCCAACCCCAGTTAATTTGGGATTAAGACTCATTTGAATTGAGTTGATTATATATATCCTAGGACAGTTTTGGAGTTGGATGACTCAGAATTTACTTCTATGCATGATTGTATATGCTCAATAATTAGCACAAAAATATTAATATAGGCATTAATGTATTCTCTGTTTAGCAAATCAATTATTGAATTACGATTTTCGTATGCTGTTAATTTTTTTATCATTTTTAATTTCCATCGCAATATTATGCATATATATTATAGTTGGTACATGAATTAATGCATCTTATAATTTATTTTTAGGATTATATTAGGGAGCCGGACAGGAGATTTGCTGCGGATGCTGTTGCTGCAATTGGATTATGTGCTCAACGACTTCCCAAAATGGCTATTACATGCTTGGAAGGGTTGCTGGCTCTGACTAGACAGGGTCAGTTTGTCAGTTGTTTCTTTGACGGATTTATAAGCAAAGGAAAAAAATATCCCATGTGCCTTGCTTTCTGAAGAAATAGAATTTGTTGCAGAAATTTCGACTGGTGACTTTGGATCCACTGATGGGGAGGCAGGCATTTTAGTTCAAGCAATAGCATCAATTAAATCAATCATAAAGCAAGATCCTCCCAGTCATCAAAAGGTATTCTCATGTTGTGTTTGATTTGTGGTCCTTTAGAAGGTAAATATTGATGATTTGTTGCAGAAAAGTTGCCCCATAAGGTTCTCTCACTGGACTGCTGTGTCGTATGTTGCAAGCATGAGTGTTGTTTTTCATTTATTTTTGCACTGTGAGGTTGCTTGTTCTTAGGACGTTTGCCTTTTGAGATTTAAGGAGAATTAGGTTTGTCTAGATGCTTTAGAGGTGTTTATTTGATTTAAATGAAGAGGTTTTGGTGATGTTAAATCTTGTGGAGTTGTGCATTCTTTGCAATAATTTAGAGTATTTGGATTGAGAGGAATGCTTGCATTTTTATTGATTAGATTTTATTTTTTTTTAAATGGAACTAAGACTCTTAGTTTGTTGTGGGATTTTTTTTATCAGTAGTCCTGTTTTGCTGATGTATTGCCTTTTGCATTTGGCATTTCATATGACTTCTTTTCTTTTTAAAAGGTTATTGTTCAGTTGGTTCGAAGTTTGGATTCAATCAAGGTACCTGCAGCACGTGCAATAATTATTTGGATGATGGGTGAGTACAGCAATTTAGGGGAGATAATCCCAAGGATGTTAACTACCGTATTCAAGTATCTTGCATGGAGCTTTTCTTCAGAAGCACTGGAAACAAAGCTTCAGATTCTTAATACCACTGTTAAGGTACCTCTAGCCAGTACTTCTCTTTTAATCTGCTATAAGTTTTTCTTGGATAGAGTGCACAAATAAGGTTACCGTCTCATTTATTTATGACAGTTGTGAGGGTTTTCCCTTGTGATTTTAGTCATGCAAAGGGAATTTGTCCTTTATTCTTAAAATGGCTTACATGTGCAGGTGCTATCAGGGGCAAAGGAGGAAGATCTTTGGACTCTTAAAAAAGTAGGGAGCTATGTGCTTGAATTGGCCAAGTATGATTTGAGCTATGATGTTCGTGACAGAGCTCGCCTATTCAAGAAACTTCTTTCATCAAAATTAGTATCTCAAGAAATTGAGGACATCACGTGTTCTCCACACCAGATTTGGGACCTGCCACATGTGCTTGCAGAATGCATCTTCCAAGGACAAACAAAGCAAATGTCTTCAGAATCTATTAACTATCGTATTTATCTTCCTGGATCTCTATCGCAAATGGTCCTTCATGCAGCTCCAGGATATGAACCTCTCCCGAAACCTTGTAGCATACTTCATGAGCAGCATAGCCAGCTCTCAAACACTATGCATGAGACAGATATGTTAGAGGAGGGAACTGATGGTTCTGGCGATTTATCTGGATCATCGGATCAGGAAACTGCATCAGATTATATCTCAGAACATTCTATAACTGAATCAAGTGGTGATGGCGCTGGTGATGGGACTGATTCTGCAAGTGGTGCAGGAAATGATGCTGATGATCCACTGATTCAGGTTTCTGATGTTGGGGAGGACCACATACATCAGATGGGGGTTCCTCAGTCTGCCTCTACTGATATGGGGGAACTGATGTCAAAGAGATCTCTGGAATCATGGTTGGATGAGCAGCCTGATTTATCAAAGTCAAGTACATCTCAAGTCCGTAGATCTTCAGCTAGAATTTCTATTAGGGATATTGGAATCCGAGTTAAACCTAAAAGCTATGAACTCTTAGATCCTGCTAATGGAAATGGCTTGAAGGTGGATTATTCATTTTCACCTGAAATTTCAAGCATATCACATCTACTTGTATGTGTAGAAATTTCCTTTGAGAATTGTTCCAGTGAGACCATTGAAGAAGTTAAGTTGGTGAATGAGGAGTCTAACAAAGCTTCAGATTCTTCTGAAAGGTGACTTTTCTTGTTGTTTAGCTCAAAGATCTAGGTATTTTCCTGTGGGTGAAGGCGTGTATACACTGATTGAATTGTTGTTGATCATGTCAGATTACAAATACCTCTAATTGACATATCAATCAAATGGTTTACCGACTCCCACAAGATTGATCTTTAATCTTAATATTCTTGACTAGAAATGTATCTTCCTTATTGCATATGATTGCTGTGTTTTAGTATATCAGTCTTGTATAGTGTGCCTAAAACCATAAATTCAATGTATTTTCAGAAGTGTTACTCTAGTTTGTTGTGTTCTAAGTCATGTTGATCAGCTTCAAATTTCAAGTCAACTCATACTTTGTTAACCTGTGTTCCCATGTTTATGCCTGATTCATATCATATTCCTCGCAAAAATAGTGTGCAAGCCCTAACCATGACCCAAGTCCATCTTGGAGAACACCTAGTTGCAACTATTAGTCATCCATCAGGCATTCTACTAGTAGAAAGTTTAATAAATAATTTTATGTTTCTGTAGGGTTATTTAGCATTTTTTATTTTCTTTCTCTATATATATGACGCTCCAATTTTGTTTAAGGTTCTGCATGATCACCTTTCTTTAATGTCTCTGAACTGTTGGCAATTTAATATTTACTATTCAATTTGGTTTCTTCTTTCTTATTAGTATCTTTAGGTTTATATCTTTTATTAGTCTGAGTTTCAGAGTTTTCAACTGTGCTTCACTTGGGTGATGTTATTAATGGTCTCTCTGGTCTTGAAAGTTAGTCCAGATAAAATGTGACTGGAATTTAGGTAGCAATCTTGTATGGCTTTTAGTTACTAATATGCCATTTCATTCTGCAGCTCATTGATATCTCATAATGATGTGCCAATGCTTGTCCCTATGGAAGAGATAACTTCCTTGGAACCTGGTCAAACTACAAAGAGGATGCTCCATGTTCGTTTCCATCACCATCTATTGCCTTTGAAGCTGGTTTTATATTGTAATGGCAAGAAGCTTCCTGTCAAGTTGCGACCTGACATTGGTTATTTTGTAAAACCACTTCCTATGAACATTGAGGCCTTCACAGATAAGGAGTCACGTCTCCCTGGAATGTTTGAGTATATGCGGAGGTAATCACTTCTTGTGTTGACTCGATTGTTTCCTTAACAGGATTTAGAGAAGTGAAAAGAAATCCTTTCCATTTCTTCTGTCATAGAATATTTGCTAATTGCATCTCTTGGTTATATCATATATGTACTGGTAATTGAAATATTAGTTCTGAGTAGGTGAATGCCGCCTAATATACTAAATGCAACTCATCCAATTCATAGGATTACACTTGGCATTCTTTGGATTTACAGTAGTGTCTTCAAAGTAATCTTGTCTGGGTTCACTCTGTAGTGAAAGTTCAATTGTCTAGCTGTAAATCAAGACAAATTTTGCTTAGCCTTTGCCTTTAACCATTTTGATTTAGTTTGGTAGTTCTGTCAAATCTCAGTCATATCTGTGTGCGTCCCTTTTTTTGGCATATCCAGAGCTAATAGTTATCATTTGCTTACGAAGTTGAAAAGTGGTAGTTCTTTTGGAAAATTGTGCTTTAGATGAATATAGTGTAGGCTATCTTTGGGGTTTAGTTTCATGATCGCAAAATTTAAATTATTCCTCTCTTGTTTTAGTATGGCTAAGTTTGAATAAACTTAATTTATGCATGTAATGAAATGAGTGCATTAAGTATGTGTACGTGTACAACACACTGATGACAGGCATGGTGGATGCCATTAAATATTATAAGCACTAATCGACTGAAGTATTTAAAACTACGCACATAAAGTCAGGGGAATGAGATTCTTCATCACCTGGACTTTCAATATTTATTATTATTATTTTTTTTAAATTCTTGTTTTGTCTCTTTCTTTGGGATCTATATTTGATCTTCTGAAATGTTGTCTTGTTCTGCTCTTCTAATTTTTTTTCCTTCTTTTTATTGTACCAGTTGCACCTTCAATGACCACATTGAGGAGCTGAACAAGGACAAGGGTGACTTGATGAGAGACAAAATTCTTTTAGTCTGTGAGAGCCTGGCTCTAAAGATGCTTAGCAATGCTAACCTTTTTCTCGTATCTGTCGACATGCCAGTTGCTGTCAATCTTGATGATGCTTCTGGTTTATGCTTACGGTTCAGCAGTGAAATTCTGAGCAATCCAATGCCCTGCTTAATTACCATTACTGCTGAAGGTAAATGCACTGAACCATTGAATGTATCTATAAAAGTGAACTGTGAGGAAACTGTGTTTGGCTTAAATCTTTTAAATAGGATTGTGAATTTTCTTAGTTGAGCCCTTTTTGATCTGCTTGTACTCGACTTTGGTAAAAGTTGTGGACCTGATGATCATCAAGTTAAGCAAGAACACTGCTAAACCAACAGAGAATGTCTTTGATGCTCTTGTATTAAACTGTAATTGCACTTGTCAATTCTTTATAATAATTTGAAATGCTTCAATAATCTTCAATTGCATTTGTTTACATATTTATATCAGTCTGTTTCCTGTATGTACTGGTTCATCAAAAATCATTTGGTTTGCTGTGGTATATTTTGATTGGATTCTTGTATAGATTGATGACTCAATGAACCCTTGTTTTCTTCAAGTGAAACCCATAATAATTTCTAGAATTTGCATATATTGGGGTGTTCAATTTAATATGAATTCTAAGACTTCAGGGTGATGTTTAAGTCAACAATGAATGTCTGTAATAGGATTGAGCTATTTAAACCTAGAGCTAGCAGGCTGTATAGGATTGTTCCTTTTTCATCCTTGATCTTCAATCTTTGAGACACTAGGTGCTTCTATGACATGAGCTGGCAGAAGTGGGGCCATAAACTGTTCCTTAAATTTTGTTTTCACAAGGACAGCAGGTAGCGGAACTTGGATTCATAAGGCTGAATTTCCACCATTTTGGTTGAAGGAGATTTTGTTTCTCCATTTAGGCACTCCATCATCAGTCTTTTCAGGGACCCAGAGTGTGGCAGTTGGCTATAACTCCATTCAAGTAGTGATTCCATGTCATCTGCAAAATCTCTCATATGCCACTGCAAAAGCTTGGGAACCACAATCTTTCTCTTGCTTGTAACTCCAACAGAAGCTTCTAAATACTCAATTTTTGCTTTCCCCAGTTCATTCACCACTTCTTCTGGGGTATAGACCCTTATCTGCATGGGCAATATTTGAACATTTACACTCACAATTAAGAACATATAGATGAGCAAGTAATAGAAATGTTATATACTTACAGCTGGGGATGACCAAGTGCCCCTGCACAGAGCAAATGTCACATTGGGTTCTGGGTATCCAAGACCATAAGCATGTCGCAGTAGCATTTCTTTCTCATCTGGAAGACCCTTGAGAGGGAAAATATCGCCTTATCAAGCTATTATAAAAAAGAAAAGGCTGAAGAAATGGGGTTGTCCTAAAAGTTTAGGCACCATTCCGTTCCAATTGAGATTGAACTCTTAGCTTGTATATTTCTGTTGGGCATTCTTTGTCATATTATGGGACTTGCATTTCTCGTATTCTATGTGTGTCTAAGTTGAATTTCTTGGGACCATTCACATTCATAAACCATTTTGAGATGGCTTGGAAGAGGCATGAGCAGGGGGGATGCCTTGGTGATTGTAGAGAAAAAAGGTACATGTTAGCTATAGGACTTACTTGTTTTTCTTCATATGGATGCCGTAGAATAAAATGCTCAATGGCTAAAGCATTAAGCACTATTCCACCAACATTTATCACACCCTGGAAAAAAGAAATAGTTTAATTAAATTATTGATCATGTCATTTAGATATCTTGTTTGTTCTACATTTTGGGCAGTTAATACCTTGCTTGAGATTTTATCTGTGATTTAACCAATGTTGCCAGTTTAGGATAATTATGTACAGGACGTTGACATACCTTGTTCATAATTGACAACAGTTTGTCCTGCGAGGTAGGTAGCCCATGCTCTAGAAATGCCTGAAATTTCATGTGAACAAGAAAATTAAAGTGTGTCTAATATTGCTGTATGAGACATGTATCTGATCAACTTGATGCAACTTAAGTGGTCTTACTGTACATGCATTATGCAAGCATTGTAGATATTTATCCAAAATGCCAACTTCTGATTGTAGGTTAATAGTGTCAAGTCAACATTACCCAATTTATACATCAAAACCCTGAAAAAAGGTACCATAATTAGAACATATGAAAACTCAGACAATATAGCGATGCAGAAGATCATTTTGTTCTTAGGAAACCCGCAAGCAACCTCAATTTTCCTGTTGGTGGCAAACACTCTGAGAAACGACCAAAATCTATTGAGTTTCTTGTGATCTGGATGAAGTTCTTGTATGGTCCAATGTCCCTGATATTGCTGTCTAAATCTGGCATAATACTGTAGGGATCAAGGTTTGACATATTGTTGTTGAAAAGAAACACTGATGCTTTACAGTTGAAAGAGTGCTTTGAGCCTTTTGCATTCATGCAGGATAAGCTAAGCTTTGGGACTATGGCTGATGATTCTTCTCTATGCCGTGGTACCTGGTTTAGATCAAGATATATGCCTATTAGGTATTTGATTAGTTCTTCTGATAGTTCATTTGGTTTCTCTTGTCTAATTTCTTTATACATGTGATGTTCCTTTTCCGTTCTTCCTCTTCTTGATTTTTCATCACCTGTGCACAACAAAAACCAATAAAATGGTTAACGTAGTTTCTGCGCAGCCATAAAAGCAAATAAATTTGTTGCTATGCTCTGTGATTTTAGTTCTTGTAAATTCTGCATCTCTACAGATGAAAAGATATACGCACAATAGGAGCAATTGTTGTTATCTTGTAAATGCCAATTTACGCCCTTAACAGTTATTTTATAGTCTTAGCTATAAAATTTTCTTAGTGTATCATGTGTATATGGTATTAGCAATATAGTTTTCTTCTTTAGATTTAGAGCTTTGTTTCACGTGTTTTCTGGTTTTGAGTACTGAATGAAATGTCTATGAAATAGAGAAACATGTTCTTCTTATTCTGTATTTAATGATTTTCAATTTTTTTTTTACAGAATCATATTTTCTATTTTGCCAAGTACAAATATCTCAGAAAGAAAAAGAAGAAAATCCCATGAATAGTTGTAAATACACTATGCAATTGAAACTGCACAGAACACATCAATGTTTTCATTTTTCATGTCTGTATGATATATTCAGAATCAGCTGAAGGGTGTGCTTATAGACAGCCTTTTGATGGAGGAAATGGAAGCTTACTGGTGGAACCTGTGGAAAGATCATATGACAATTCTTCTGCAGAACCAAAAGAAGCTCTTCTGAGTTTCATCTTCTCCTTTCTGAACTCTTCATAATGTTGTGATCTAGATAGCTGATGGGAATCATCAACGAGCACTGATGGATTTCCCGGTTTAATTGGCGGCAAATGCCTTAGTTTCCTCTGCTGCTTCCTGTGTATTTTCCTTTTCTCTGTCTGTTTTCTCTCCTGGTACAAGTTCAATTTTAGCTCATCAACTTTTCTCTCCAGCCATATTATCTCCTCCTCCACCATTGCCAGTTCTGAAAGCAACCCCTGAACCTGCAACATGTACAAAACCTCTTTATAACCCCAATTGCTTCTGAAAATCACACTACTACTACCATCACCAATGTTTCCCTTACTTGAGGTGGAAGCAAAGATGTAAGACATGGATGCGCAGCAACAGGACCATGGAGTGCACTGTGCAAAACCTTGTTTATTGCTTGTCCATCTCTTAAATCTGCTTTCAAGTTCTCAACCTGCAACCATATGCAAACAAAAATAAATCCAATTTTTCTGCTACATACTGTTATAAACCCAGATACCGAAACGACAAATGATTTTCAATTTTCACCTCCTCCTCGAGAGCAAGTTTTTTCTGCTTCCCACGGTCACTTCTTTGTTGCATTAGGTAGTCTTCAAATTTCATTGTCCGAGCAAATCACAGAAAAAGAGCGGAAGAAGAAGAAGAAGAAAGAACCAAACTTTGCGGTCATTATGGTGACCGAAAAGCCCTTAATAAGAAAGATATAAGTAGGGTTTACTTGGAGGATCGTGGGTGCCATTAAAGGATTAGGTAACCTGGAGCAAAAAGAATAAGAATAGGAAAAAAAAAAAAAAATGGTTGGAAAGAATGTGCGGTGGAAAAAATCTTTTTATTAGATGTCAGCTGCGGTTGCTATTAGTGACATACATGGCTATCTCATGAACTAGCTACTGGTTAAAAGACATTAAATTTTGGGACAATTGTAAGAGTGGAAGATAAGACGTGAAGTCCATGAATAATTTGAAAGTTTCCAATTTCTTGGGGACAAGAGTAGACTAAAACAAAAGCACTTTTCAGGTGGCTCTTTTTCAGGAATGATTACTACAATTAACAAACACTTGTGATCATAATGTATAAACAAAATGTATAATAATGTAAACAAATAGTTTAAAGGGTGGCTTTAGTGTGGGACAAAGATATTATTAAACTAAAATTGTCTTTTGCTTACAAAAGGTCAAACCTTATATTAGAGCCATTAATGCTGCTCTTGATTCCCCTCTCTCCATTCCCCACACTAAATAAATAAATACTTGAAAAAGATAATATTCAAATGCTCAAGGAAAAAAATATATAATCAAATAAATTTTATTTTAGTTATATGTATATAACTAAATTTATGTATTTATCATATTATTAAAATATCTATAGTGTAAAACAAGATGAAATAAAAATTAAGTCAAACATGACAATTTTTTTTTAAAAAAAGAAAAATATCCTTCACAATATTTATTGAAGAGGTGAAGAAGTTGACTCTGAAATTAGTTTTCTTTTGTATATGTGACCATTAATTATGGGTGCAATAGAGTTGGGTCTAATTAATACACTATTAAAGTTTAACTTAATTCGATTCCAAAATTCAAAGTTGAACATTTGACTTGATCAAATTATTTTTAAAAAATTTAAGTTCCATTTAATTCTGTATGTATTTTAAAAAATTGAAACTCAGCTCAAATTTAACCTTAATTTAATTTGGTAAAATATTTTTTAATTATATTAAATAAAAAATATGTATAAATTCAATTATACTCTATTAAACTCACAAATCAAACTTAAAAAAATTGAAGCTTAACTCTTCAACCTTCTCGAATAGTTGAAACTCGAGCTTAATTCGGCACGATATTGATTCAAGCATCAATATTCAATAAGGCAACAACACAAAAAAGAAAAAATAAAGCACTCCTACCATCAATATTCGATTCAAGCATCAATATTCAATAAGGTAACAAAGCAAAAAAGAAAAAAAGAAAGCACTCCTGTGATCAATATTCAATAAAAGTAACAAAGCCAAAAAGAAAGAAAACTGATGTTAGACAGTCCGCCGTCTGTGGGAATCGAACCCACGACCACATGGTTAAAAGCCATGCGCTCTACCAGCTGAGCTAAGACGGCTTCATGCTGCTATGCAACAAAATTTATAAGAATATAAGAAACAAAAATAGTTTTAATTCAAACATCACAAACTTTAATACACATCTTCAATTTATCATTTCATATAATAATAATAATGATGATGCAAATTTCCTAACTAAAAAAGATTAATAAGAATGAGTTTGTTATATAGCAACCCTTTGAAATTTATATAACGTAGAAAAATTGGTGCAAAAAGAGGAACTACTAATACTACATCTTTGCAAGAGAACTAATAATCACTTTCCTTCCACCCACCATACTCTTCTTCACCATTGCCCTCTTCCACCTATTTTCAATCCAACAAAAACAACCATTATAAGACCATATTGTACATGTATATGAAGATATGCTTCATAGAACCCACATTTTCATTTCAAATTTTATTAAAGTATTAATGATTATACCTTGAGGGTGAAATTGACACCAACTTGAATCTCTCCACCGTAAGAGTTGTCAGCTTGAACCACACTATACTTTCGAGGTTGAAGTGTAGCAGTTCCATTCTCCACTCCTAATTCCAACAATTCCTTCACATATATCCTGCATATGCATATATATATTTATGATTCACCATTATCATATACGTGTGTGCACCCGCACGCGTGCATATTTAACTAATTTTAAATTCATTGCTCAATTATTACAATTATACACCAAATATCAAGAAAATAAAAAAAATAGACAATTACCCCTATACTTATAATATATTAAATATACAATTATTTATTCATTAACTGAACATAAATAAGTTTTTTCCCAAATAATTTTTTTCCCTAATCAATTTATATATTTCCTAAATGTACCCAAAACATTGTTTACCAACACATGTTATTTTAATTCTTCCATATATTTGGTAAGTTTGGACGTATTTGTCAACCTTAGGTCGTTATGAATTTCAAGAAGCAATCAAAATTATATTCATGGTAGCCTAAATATATAAATCAAATTTTGAGCATTAATAAAACAAATTTTCATGTTCAAAAATAATATTTGCTTACGTGGCTTGTCCAATAAAATCATCAGAAGAGAAGGTGTCATGGTCCATGATCTTAAAAATGAGCTTGTACTCATCACCTTGACCTGGATAATCCACCTTGAATGTCAGCTTCTCATTCCATGTTGGACACCCACAACCATCTGCACCATTTCCATATCAACATCTTCAGATACTTGATGAGTTGTTAAATAAAAACAAAGATTAATAAAGGCTGTAATTTTACTGATCTTGCCCATGTGCTTTCTGTCTCCATAATATTAATTATTTACCAAAATTCTTGATGATACTTGATAATTTAGGTTTAACATTAATTACCCATGTCAACTATTGAATATATAAGTCTAAAATGCAAGTGATTTCTCCAGGAAAAGGGCCAAATTTTGAGATTTGTTCATTAAGCTAACAATTTTTTTTTTTTTAAAAAATAAATTAGAAAAGCAGTGTCGCTGTAGCTGTGGTTAGAAATTAAATTCATACTCTTTTTACCATGAACTTTTGAGAGAAATTTTTACTATTTAGCTATCCAATTTAAAATTTTTTTTTTATTAGTTTCTGTGGTTATTTTTTTCTTTGGGCTGTCTAATTTGACCTGTTAATAATAATGAATGGTTGTGGAAATAGCTCACCAGGGGAATGAATGAATGTGTATACAAACCAGTCAACATTTTAGCTAGTGGGAACATCTTTTTGTGATTTGGAATTTGTACAATGATTTGGGTAATTTGCATCTGAAGAACATTATTCAAAAGCCTAACCAGCAGGGCCAGCAAGTGCATATGCATATTATCATTAATTATTATAAAAAAAAAAAGCCATCAACTAACAAATATATTTCATTTTATTTTACTCTTAATCCCATCGTTATGCTAATAACAATAATGGAGGTGGCTACTAAAATTGATACTCAATAATAGAAATCAATCAAACAAATTTATACAGAGAACTAACCTTTGGCTACATCGCTCTTGCGCTCCTGAGTTTTATAATGGACTAAAACATATGGATCTATCTTACCTAAAACCAACATTATTACACATCATAGAAAAAAATAAATAAATTAGAATTTAGTCCAAAGAAAAATAAAAAGTACAAAATAAAATAAAATAAATATCTCCAGTTCACATTCATTTTCCAAGCATAAGACTTGACTTGGAAAATGGACATGGACTCAGTCAATAACGCTAGCATAAATTAAAGATTACAAAATTTTCTTGCAATGTTTTTTGTTTTTAATTTAATTTTTGTGAGAAATAATAGTAATAACTAGAAAATAAAACTCATCAAATTAATTAATGATCCATGTTTAAAAATAAAAATTGTTGAAATTTAAAGACCTTTCATGAAAGAAGCAAGACTTCATGTGTCATTAATTAGTAATAAAATGGTCCACCCCCCATTTCACAGAACTGCAAAAACCATTTATTTTTTGAACTTTGAATGCAATTCAGTAATTAAAACTACAGATAAATATTGAAACAGAAATGGGAAATATCAGAACAAAAAATCATCATTATTTCATATATATATATATATATATAACAAAAAACCAAGAAAAAAAATCTGGAAGATGATCAAGTTTAGCTTTTGGAATAGAAAAGGTTTGAGAACTTTCAATCAATAGACGAGCAAAAATGAAAAAGGAACAACAACCAAGAATTAAAAGAAGAAAAATATATAGAACATGACCCTGAAAGGAAAGAAGATTAAAGCAAAAGCAAAAGCAAACATGAACATGAACTAAAAATTCAGCTTTCAATTGGAGAAAATGAAACTATACTACCATACAAAAAACAAGAGGAAGAAGATGCACGGCGATGTGTTATTTATGTACCTAAAAAATCAGTGCCTCTAAGGCCTTTAGCATTCAGCAGTTCAACTTGTAAAAACCCAATGGCCATAGATACTCTCTCTGTTGCTTTGCTTGTTGGTTGAGGATTGAATTGAATATGTTTCTTTGAAGAAGAACTAAAGAAAGAGTCCAACTGGAACGTGGTTTATATCGAAGAATGAATTTGATATAGAAACAGTCTGTCTTTCAATGGTTTTTCACTGACCAATAAGCTATATGTATTTGTATTTTCCATCATCTACTGTAGTGTACAACTGGTATGTATCTGGGCAGACCAGTCAGCATCAAGTGGTGATACAAAATGCCAAATAATTAATGTGTATATGTCGACACAAATAAGTTAAAAAAAAAAAGAACTAACCTTTAGCTACGGTGCTCTTTCGCACTTGGATTTTATACTGTACAACAATATATGGATCTATCTTACCTATACCATTATATACGCGCGTGTATATATACATATAAGGCGGGTTATTAAACCTTCCATTTTTTTTTTTATTGATTTCGTTCATTGCAAATATTTGAAAAAAAAATAAAATTGTAAAACCAATTCAAAGTCATTTTTCATACACATTTTTGTTATATATATATATATATATATATATATATATATATATATATATATATATATATATCAAAGCTGAATTAAAGAAAATGAATTAATTATGTGTTTACACAGCTTTTTTTACTTTCTAGCATATCAATTATTTTCTAATATACACTGTATTTTTTTCTCTTTCATTTTAAATTACATTTTTTTTCTTATTATTTTAACTTTTTTTAAAATGCTTTTATCTAAATTTTTCAATTTTTAGTAACTTTTTCATTTTAAAAATTTGAAAGATCGCATCATTACTATAAATTTGTAACGATGAAGTGGAGATAATACATTGAAGTTGAAGCACAGAGAAGGAATTAATCATGCGTTGACACATAACTATCTCTACTTTCAACATATTAACTCTTTTTTAATAAACAATATTACATTTTCCCTCCTTCACTCTAAATTAAATTTTCCTCTTATTTTTAATCATTTTCTTAAATACTTTTATCTAAGTTTTTTTGGTTTTTAGTGATTTTTTAATTTCAAGAATTTGAAAGATCACATTAATACTATAAATTTGTGCAACCAAACAATAGTTTCTCCAAAAAAAAAAAAATCCTTTTCTCTTCTCTAATAAAAAATGAATAGCAACACTCATTTGTCCTTTTATTCTTTACTCATATAAAAATTCAAATAATTCCCTATTGACAATTTGTATGAACAGTTAAATTCTTTGTTTTTTTTATCTAATATCTTTTTAGATTTGCTAGTATTTTTTCTTTTTCTCTATATGTAACTAGAATTTAATTTAAACTAATTAGAGGTTGATAATTTTTTTTTTTGACTAATTTAAATGAATGATGCAATTTAAACATTTTAAGGTATATTGTGTACTAGAATTTTAAATATTTATTTTTCCAAGGATTCAAATGATTAGTTTTAGTTTAAAATAGTTCAATATCTCATGTTTATCCTTTATTCTCTTTTTTTCTTTTTATTTCTCTTTCTTTGTACACGTATATATAAGTGCCTCTATAATTTACATTTAAATATAAATATCTCTCACTATCTATTCGATTTCTGATTCAAAGGATAATTATGTGGTTAATCATCATATGTTATTTAGCTATTTTTTTTCTTTATCTTAATATGTTGATACTAAAGTTATGAAATAATTGTTTCTATTTGATTCATATTTTTAGCACCATATTGATTTTGCATCTCAAAATTAACCATTTCAGGTTGAAAAATATTGTACAATGAGATAGACGAAGTTAGTCAAAGGCTTCAATCCTCTTTACTTTATCATGAATATAAAAAAACCAAAAATGTGTAAATACTTCAGGATTTGTTGATAATTTCTTATGTTATTTATACGTTGAATTCATAATTTCCTCTTACATGACATGACATGACATATTTAAATTTTTGTCAAGAACTAAATGATGTCCCTATCTATATCTATATAAAAAAATAAGCTCTACACTATGAGTTAACAAAAATATGGGCAATGTCATTATTCCATGCTAATATAAATGTCTTATACAATCTAAAAGATTGTCAAATGAGTTCTTCAATTAGAATAGTTAAAACTTTTAATTTTTCTTTATCCTTCGCTTTTCTTTTCGTTAATATCATTATCTCTTCATTGTCTCCGTCTTCCAATTTTTCACCATTTCCTATTTTTTCTACTAATATCATAATTTCTTCATTATTTTATCCCTTTGTTAATAATATATTGACAAGTGGTATTCTCATATTCTCATATTTTCCATTAAATATATTATGCATTATTTCATTATTCTTATTTATTTTATCAGACTAAAAACTCTTAAATTCCTATTTATTTAATAAAAAATAAAAAATTTTGATTTTATATTTATTTAAGTCATTAATATATATATACTTCAACTATCCAACTAGTCATTTTCCATTAATTTTATGGTGTAAATTGTTCAAATATTTCTGTTTATTTTATCAAATTAAAAATTTTTATTTTTTTATTTATTTCATTTAAATTATTGTAAATATTTATGTCCTATTATTTTTTAAGATTGTTAAAGAGTTAATATATCTATTGCCATTATATAAATATTTATTGTAATACTTAAGATTCCATATTACTTTCATTATTTTACCATCACTATCTTTATTTTTATCTTTATTTTTAAGAATTGAAAATAAATGAATAATTATTAAGAAAAAATATTTTTAAATAAATTTTTTAGAAACATTATTTAAATATTTTAAAAAACATGTGTAAATTACATTATTTATTTCTCCCACACATCTTGCGGCTAATGTCTAGTTAAATAAAAAACACCAAGCAAAAATCGTGAAATACAAAATGAGAAAGATAATTTCAATTTTCAAGCAAAACAAGTGCAAAGAAAATGCAAGTTTTCAGTAGTTCATCAACAAATATTACTAATGATATTAAAATTATTTTTAAAATTTTATATAAACGCTTAAATTTATAAGAATGACTAGTCTATATGAGTACATCGATCAAATGATATACATAATAAGTGTTTTACATGGCAAGTATATAAATATTGTACCTAACTCAAAAAATATTTCAAATTTAATAAGAAAGTAAAATATATTCAAAGTAAGTAAGCATAAATCTTTTAGTTAAATAGTTGTTTGATAAATGCGATTAAACAAGGTAATAAAGAAAAGAAAAATACAGAAGCATGAAATGAGACATTAACTTTCAATTTTTTTAAGACTGAAAAAAAAAAAAAGAGAATACTAATTAAAGAGGATGATCATACATGATGCATGAATGACAATGGTGTGTCAGAAATATCATTCTAAAATTAAATATTTCAGAAATATAATTCTAAAATTGCATTTTGGTCCAATTATCAATTAATATATGCAAAATTGCATATATTACTTGGCAGTTGATGGATTTAGAAATATAATTTTTTTTTTTGGCTTTAGTTAGGATGTTGGTATAGGGGAGGGGAGGGCAGGAGATTGATCTCTAATCATCTAAATTTTCTAAGTACAACGCCACTGCATCAAATAAGGAATAACAAAAAATATAATCTGTGATATAGAAAAAAAAAGTTATAAATTAAATTCCTACTCCTTAATTTTCAAATGTATGGAGGGGGCATGGAAGAATGATTGCAATCTTAAAATTTTATTACGTCTATATATTATTATTACAATCTCTGATCACTTTCCAACTAATAAAATGAACATTTCTTTATTTATATGTATAATTATTTTATTTTGAAAAAAACATAGAACTTTGTCCTCTATATTAAAATACTGATATATATATAGTCCATAGATTATTAATAAAATGTACTGCAGGTCTTTGAAATATTTAAAATATATGATAGAAGATGTTATAATTTGAGTTTTTAAATTATTTTAATATAAAACAGGATATGCAGTGTTAATAATTTTGAAAATTATATTTGATTATTTTACTATTTGTGAATTATTATCATTATTATTTTATGTTTAATTAATATATTTTATGTAAACATGTCTTTAAATTATTTTTATTTCGGGAAATAGTGTTTTAATAAATCTTTAATTTAGAGCATTTATATTTTAATATTATTATTTTAATGAAATACATTATTTTGCATGCATGAATATTATTAGGGTTAATGACTAAATTGTGTATAAATTATACTTTTATTATGTATATATATATTGTATTTTATTTGTTGTATTTTATTTGTGTTATATATATATATATGTATATATATAATTATGCATGTGTGTTATAAATGTGTGGTTTGTGTTTAATGTGTATATAATATAAAGGTTATAATATTATAATATAATATAAAGTTATATATATATATATATATATATATATACAAAAAAATAAAAACCTTCCCCTACCTTCTTTCCCCCCCGAAATCGAAACCGAAACCACCCTCACCATCACCGACCGTTCTGCCATTCTCAGGCCATCAGTGTACCTCCCAGAGCTCTGCCCCTCCAGCCAGCAGCTCTGCTGCCTCCTGTCGTCTTCCCCGACGCCGGTGGAGCTTGGAAACCATTTTTGGCCGTAAGTCTCTCCCTTCACCGTTCCTCATCTTTCTGGCCACCAAACTCAGTGATTTCAGTGCCGTCAGACTCCTGAGACTCCCTAGAGAACGATTCTAAGCTTCCTTTTGCCTAAAAATTCGATTTGGTAAGGTTTTAAGCTAGTTTCTAATTTCGGCCATTTTTGGTTCTTGATTTTTTTGGAACTCCATTCTTTGTGATTCAAGCTTAATTCCTTCACAAATATTGTTCCCCTTAGCTTAATCTACCTCTGGGAATTTTTGTGTAATTTTTGGAATTTATTTTGTTTTTTGTGAATTTTTGATTATTTTATTATTTTCTTAAATTAATTAAATAAATTGTGAAATTGTGATTTTTAGTGTTTTTGGGGTTGAAATTAATTGTAGAAGTTAATTTATAATTTTGTGATTTTTGTGTAATTATTATAATTTTATTTAGTTTATGTCAATTTTGGAAATATAGGTTATATATGTATTTTGTTAGAATTGATTGGTTAATTTAGTATAATTGTTGATTTTATTGAATTATATGTTGAGAAAATAATTTTAGAGTAATTATATAATTTTTATTGAATTTTTGAGTATTCTTAGTATATTATGTGAATTTTTATATACTAAGGGTATTTTGGTAAATTGGTAATAATTTTAGTTGAAAATTAAGTTTAATTGGTTTTAATAATTATTTGAAGTATAAAAATGATTTTTTTATAAATTATTTACTATTTTTAACTAATTAAAACTATTTTTCAAAAATTATTTTCAAATTATATATAATATACTATTTTTGTAAATAAATGGATTTTTAGTAATATTTAGTATGTTTATGGACTAATTAAGTAATTTGGGTTTATAAAATGAATTTTTATTAATATTGGTGTATTTATCGTGAAATATTGATTTTTAATAATATTATATTAATATTAGGGTTTTTAAGTAAATATTGGTGAAATAATTATTTTTAATGTTTAAATATTTAAATTGCAATATTTTGGTACTTAAAGGGCATTTTTAGTATTTATAGAATTTTAATATATTTTGTTTATTTTATTGTGAATTGTAGATCTCGGTCGGTGGAATTTGCAGTTTGGGATTCCGATCGAGGGTTATGAGAATACGTTGTGAAATTTATTTCGAAGTGTATTTTTCTTGCAGGATCAACTCTACTTTTTAAGTAGAGAGATGTCCATTTTACATAGGAGATTCTATCGAATTTTCGGTAGAATTCTCGTAAAACGTGACATTGGGTCTAATTCATATTTTCTGTCTGTGTTTAGAATCCTAGATCGAGTCTCTAGAAGTTAAGTTAAAATTATACTGATTTTCATGTTATTATTTATTTGTTAGTTGCGCTAAGATCGAGACCTAATGGACCAGGCCCATCGGACCCGTCTCAAGGAGCACACAACTGTGAGTTATTATGATATATATGCATTGCTTAAGGTGCATGTTTTAGAATTCTATGTTTTAAATATAAACTTTGCATAATTGCCTATTTGAATATTTAAGTATATTTTAGGTATATTTTTAGTATATTTTTGGTATATTATGAAATAAATGCATGTTTTCCTTTTCAATTAAATATAACTTGTTTTTAAATATATTATTGGTTTAATTTAATATGTTTCGTGATTTATTTGAGTTGATTATACGTATATATATTTGAAATATACTTAGTTTATTTTAGGTATATTTCTGGTATATATATGGTTTATTTGTTTATTTTAAGTATCATTATGCATCATTTATTTTCCTGAATGTATGTTTTAACATAAATGAAGGATATTGATAGAATGTGCTTCCTAGTGGGCAGTACTAGGACCGAGTACGTACCGGTTCGATAGATTGTAGGGTTAAATTACTAACTTATTTGAGGAAATATGACATGATTGATATGATTGAGATTGATGTGATTGAGAGTGTGATTGCTGGAGCTCGGTTGATCAAGTGTCTCGAGGCCAATCACACTGACAGTTAGACTGCTGGAGCTCGATTGACTTAGTATCTCAAGGCCAGTCTACTATCCAGTTGGACTATGTGAATTATTTGGAACTAAGTGGGTCTGTATGACTTAAGTGAGTTCTATTGATATTTGAGGTTGCGAAAATATAGGGTTCTATTTGATCCTTCATAACTGATGATTTTCAGTATTATTATAAAAATAATTTTCTTTGCATCTGTGTGTATTTGCCTATATATATATTTATTATATATACTTATGAGTGTCTGCATTTGACATTTAGCTATGCGTGTATATATATTATAATAATTCACTCATTGAGGTTTGACTCCCCTCTATTGATATTTTTCAGGAGAGTTCTCTTCTTCAGACCTCAGCAGTAGACCTGTCCGCCAGATTTCTTTTGCTTTAGCTCTATTATGTAAATCACTTACTTGAGTTTATTTTGTACTCTAGATATTGCAGTAGTGGTTGTATTTAAATCTGTCGTGAGTTGTATTGATATTTATGTATGTACGAGGATTTTAATTCAGAGTGTTACTCTGAAGATTTGTATTTAAAGATTTTATTTATATATAAAATGTGATTTTATGATATTAAAGGATGTTGAGAAGTTATTTTATTTTGTGAGATTTAATTTCCGTTGAATAATATTTTATTTATTTTATTTTGTTGCATGCTTTTATTTTAAGGCTTATTACGAGTTCCAGATTCGAAAGAATTGCCGTTCCCTAGCGTCGGTCATGACCCCTATTTTGGGTAATGACAGAAGCTAAATAATAGGATTTAATTGATCAATGGAGATTTCATAATGCTTATGAGTAAAGTGCTGAATTTAGTGTTGGGTTCTGTGATGCAAATGCAGCGGAAAAATTAAAATTTTGTCACGTTCCCAAGCCAGGATCCATGTAATTCGACTAATTGATTAAATCTAGGGTTTTTAATAATCTTACCAAAACGCAGAAGAGACAAGATTCTCTAGAAGGATGAGAGGAGGTTCACACCGGTGACACCTTACCTCGAGCTTTTTGGCTTGGTTGTTCGGATCAAGACGTCTCCAAAAGGATGCGTCCTCTATAGGTATCCACACGAACAGCCCTTCACAAAACGAATTTGAGTGTGTGTGCTAGCAACCTCTTGACTGTCTCACAAATCAAGAACAAAAGGAAAAACTCTGTCTTTGTTTTCTAAGAGGAAAGAAAATGAATTTGGAGGCAAAAACCAGTGTGTGAAACCCTAGAGAATATAACATATTTATAGACTCCAAGTTAGGGTTTCACTTACCAATAACCTTTTGGTAATTTTCCATTTATTATATTCTGATTTTGTTTAAAAATAAATCAAAAATAATATCTTATTTATTTATTTAAAATAACATTTATCTTAAATAAATAAATAAATAAATAAATAAATAAATAAATAAATAAATAAATAAATAAAACACTTTAATTATTTATTTCCATAGAGTTTATTTTGGGTTTATTAAACCCATATCCGTTTTGGGCTTGTTCTAAGTGTGTGACCCTGTAGGTTCACATAACATTGGCAGTGGGCCTAAATCTCTATTTAGGCCTACAAGTCATAAGTGGCCTTTAGCAAGACATTATGACTACCCAAGTCATGTGAAGTCAATAATCCGACATAACCTAATTATAGTGAATTTTATTGTCCCTTTATCACATGATATCTTAATTGAACATAAGGCATAGAATGTCATCCTTATATAGTTCAATATTATGACTTGATTCCAAGTAGACTGAAAATGATAACTCTTTATCAATTCATTTCAGCATGGCCATGCATTTTATTCAGTCTATCTCATCAAGGGGCCTTTAGATATCTTTCTCATATTAATGAGGGATAAATTCCTTCTAAATCACTCACATTCCTCACATAACTAATTTTATATCCAACAACATTCTTTTAATCATCCGGTTAAAGACAATGTTAGAATGTATCAAAACATAAAATAGCTATGTAGAAATCCATGATGATTTCAAGGTCAAAGGACCGAAATAAAATTACTGTGATAAGAAATACTTATGACAATAATCTATGTAGTATTCTCATAGTGGGTCAATCCAGTACATGATCTCTCATCATGTACCTATGAGTTGACTTAATATCTCATATTTATGATTAGTAAAACATAACCATCAGTTAACATCATACTAGCCTTAATACTTTAATATTCATATAATGAATAAATGGCTAGGGATAATTAGAATAGAACTCTTATTTAAATCTAAGGGTTTTACTATCAAGTCACATACTTGATGGCCTTAGTAAGAATTAACCATTCATGTAATTATCATAAAATCAAATGATAATATAATACCTCTTTATTAATAAAATAAGAAAGTCAATACATAATCACAAATGATTGACCTAGTGCATATCACTAACATTTAGGCCATTATGTTATAGTGGCAACGAATTTTGATTGTTTTTTTTTCAAATTTCTCAAAGCCAGGGCATCTATAACTTTCTTGGAGGATTAGTGATGTAGGTCCATACATAACAACTAATTAATTCAATTGCCATAACAATTTGGAATAAAAAATAATGTTACAATAATGAACGTGGTCATTGGCTCAGGTTTTCTGCTATAATGATCAATTTCATTCTGACACAAAACTTTAAGAATGTTCCTGCTACCGTCATATTTATATGGGATTATAAAATGTTGGATTCAAACCCTATTATTTTTATTCTCCTTTAAATTATGTTATGAGTTTAAGATATGGTTCAATATTTTTTGTCTTTTGAAACATGGCAGTAGCTAACAAAATTTTCTACCTATGATGTCGTGATTGATCAATGCATATGAAGGAGAATACTAAGATTGTAAAAAGGCTGATTGATGCTGAGTCAAGAAATTGATTTGCTCCTTTTGTGTTATAATGATGAACTATACATACATATTAGCTTAGGGAATTAATCACAAAGCACAAGTTCAATAAGATTCAGGTGCTCTGTACATTAAGATTTAGGTATGGATGTGTGGTAATTTTAAAAATATAATGATAAATGATATCCTATATACATATTTTTATTTAACTAAAGTTTTTATTTTTCTATATAGGTTGTGTTTGTAGAAGAAGAACACCCAAAACACTTAAGAAATGATTCTTAAATAAGTAGACTCCCAGATAGGAAGAAACACTCTCCTAATAGGCACATGATTTTCATAAAAAAGGAATCCTATTCTTTTTAGATTTAAGCATCACTATCCCTATAAATTATACCTTATATCCTTCATTCTCATTTATTCTATTCTTTCATATTCATTACTCTCTTTATCTTTCCAAAACTCTCTTCCTCTCTACATTCTCTGACTTAGGCATTAGAGGGTTTGTGGGGATCATTCCCACCTCTCACCTTACTCTTCTTTGATTCCTTACAAGGTTTCGGCTCAAAAGTTCTAGAAACAAGTTATCAAGTAGTGCCGTCTGTGGGAAACCCTTAAGCTAAAAGCCATTAAGCATCTACCAATCGAAATATTGACATCACGACTTCCATTCCACTACCAATTTCAACTCTAGACACACATAAATCCATCTGCTCCCATTCTTCCAATCAATCCATTTGCTCTTCTTCCTCTAATTAACCTGTCAATGCCTTTTCAAACAATAATTCTATCAGCTCCTTTTCAACATATTGGACCGATTGGCACATACACTCCACCTGGTAATACTCAAGGATGGACATCTCTCGGCATTCACCTCCTTTATTATACTCCTCTTTAATATCATAACAAACCCATACCTTCTATACCTTTTTTAAACTTATCAGAAACTCCACCATAAACACACCTAACCTAAACATGATAACCTAAATGCTCAACCTATCCCCAATGAGCAAAGAAGCGATGATTCAAAATATTCAAATCCAGATAACCCTAATGCAACAATAACCGAATGCTTTGATTTAAAGTAGTAATCCTGGAGCAACTCACCTAGAGAATAATATAGCGCCACTAACACCAGCTCTGGAGGTATTTAGTGGAAATAGAGAAAAGCATAAAGCTCTGGAAGGAGAATCTTTCTTGATAATCTTGACCTTAGACGATTCAAAGATAGCTCAAAATTGAAGAAGTCATGCATAAAGCTCGTACTAAACTAAGAAAAGAGTATGAATATGTTATGGAAAGAAAAACACCTTTTATAAGCAGAATAATCCAGACGGAGATACCTACCAAATTCAGAATGCCTCAGTTAGATAAGTTCAATGGGATTAAAGATCCAATCAGCCATATATCCTTATTCAGGATTAGGAAGTTACTTCAGAATATGAATGATGGAATCATGAGCAGGGTCTTTTCTAGTACACTTATTAAGAATGCTCAGAAATGGTTCTATCGGCTTCTTGAGAATTCTATCTCCTCCTTTGAAGAGTTAGTAGAGAAATTCCAGACTCGGTTCATCACCAACATCCTTTTGGCCAAAAACATTAATGACCTCTGGATGTGCAGACAGGAAGTCACTGAATCACTGAGAAGCTATTTGGATCAATTCAATAAAGTCGCCATACAGATTGAAAATTTGGTCGACGAGGTAGCCATGAAGAATAGGACCTAACTAGGGAAGCTCAAAGATAAGATAATGACAAAAGAACCTAGTACCTTCGCTGAGGTGATGGCTATAGCAATAATGATGGATGAAGATAGAAGGATGTGCCGGGATGACGAGAAAGCACATGTTAGGAAATATGAAAGGTCAGGACCCAAAAGGCTGAGCATTTAGTGATCAAACATTAAAAATCCTGTAGAAGGATTTGAAAAGGAGGCTGAGAAGTATACACCACTAAACACCTCGATATCCAAAATCCTCATATGGGTCAGAGAAAATAGTTTGGGCATAACCAAGAGGGCCATGCAGGATAGGAGGTACTACTGCCAATACCATCGGGATTACGGGTATAAAACTGAGGCATGCTGGGAATTAAAAAATGCCATAGAAAGATTAATACAAAATGGTAAACTTGGCAACATCATTAACACAGCCATAAGGAATAGAGATTCGGATGTACAAGATAGGTATAAGCCGGAACTAAAAAAGGCTCAAAATGAACTAGTCAGAGTTATCAACATGATTGTTGAAGGAGAGGCAACTAAGAAGAGGCCTAAAAGATCCCGTATAGAAGAAGGGTCCACCCATAAAAAGAAGTAGACTATTATTTTTGGTCCTGAAAAAGGGAAATATGTTCAGCACCCTCATATTGATGCACTTGTGGTAAGTGCTTTCATCAATAATTACCTAGTAAAAAGATTGCTAATCGATGATGGAAGAGCTATCAATGCACTCTCTTGGAATGCCTATAAAGCAATGGGAGGTTCTATCATTGATTTGAAGGCTATTCAAAATCCCACTACCAGCTTTTACAGAGGAACCACCCAACCAATAGGATTAATAGAGCTGAGTTTAGAATTTGATGATTGAGATACTGGAGAAGTAAAAAGTGTTAAAGCTCAGTTCAATATGGTATATCTTCCTCTCACGTATAGTGGCATTATAGGCCACCCAATACTTTATGAGATCGATGCAGTCACGAGTATCCAACATCTAACTATGAAGATTCTTATTGAAGGTCTGGTCTTAACAATTCATGGAGATCAACATATAGCCAAGAAATGATACCGGATGGTAGTTAAACCTCAGATGGAGGCATTCCCTTTGGAATCTTGGGAAATGGAGAAAAAAGGAGACAACCCTGAGCCAGTTGACCAAGTTCAGGCCTTATAGATCACTAAAGGAAAGATAGTAAGGATCGACAATGAGCTCGATGGTGAAGTTAAGCATGGAATAAGCAAGGTCCTTATTAAACACTCAAGCAACTTTGCTTTTTAAGTATTGGAGATTACTAGAGTAGACCCTTAAATTGCCTCACATACTTTGAACACCAAGCCATGAGTAAAGCCAGTCGTTTAGAAAAAGAGGACATTTTTGTATGAAAGACAGAAGGTAATCACTAAAGAAACAAACAAGCTATTGGAAGCTAAATTTATTAAAGAAGTAACACACCTAAAATGGGTAGCCAATGTGGTGCTGGTAAAAAAGTCCAATGGCAGGTACAGGATGTGTGTGGACTATATTGACCTCAACAACGCATGCCCTAAAGATAGTTATCCATTGCCAATGATAGATTAACTGGTAAGCTACATTACTGATCACTATTTATATAGCTTTATGGATGCTGCACAGGGATACCATTAAATACCAATGAAGAAAGAAGATCAAGAAAAGATATAGTTTATTACCCACGAAGGTCTTTATTGTTACAAAGTTATGCCCTTTGGGTTGAAGAATGCTGGTATAATATATCAAAGGTTGATGAACCATGTGTGCTAAAATCAAATTAGAAAGAACATCAAGGTGTATATAGATGACATCATTGTTAAGAGCGAGTGTGTAGAGCAACATTCTGATGAGCTCGATCAAATCCTTCGATTACTGAACCAATACCGAATTAAGCTAAAATCAGAAAATTGTATTTTTGAAGTAAAAGCAAGTAAATTCCTGGGATTCATGGTATCCCATAAAGGAATTGAAGCTAATCTGGAGAAGATGGAGGCCATTCTTAAAATGAAAGCTCCAACATTAATCAATGAGCTGCAGAAGCTAAATGACAGAATAACAGCCCTAGGGCGTTTCATCTCTAGTTCAGCTAAACAGTGTCTACCACTATTCCGAGCCTTAAAAAATTATAAGATTTTTGTGTGGAATCAAGAATGACAGGCAGTTTTTGAAGACATTAAAAAGTTCCTATCCTTGCCACCTCCACTTAGTAGGTCGATCCCCAGAAAAACATTGTACTTATATCTCTCTATTGGTCAGGAGTCAATTGCATCGGTACTGGTAAAGGAAGAAGGAAGCTAATAAAATCTAGTATACTACATCAGCAAGATACTTAGAGGTTCAGAAATTCGATATCCCAAACTGAATAAGTTAGCTATGGCCATTGTACACGCGTCCGAAAACTCTAGCACTATTTTCAAGCCCATTCAATCATTGTAAGATCCAGTTTCCCTTTAAGGAAAATTTTACAATGACTTAAAACATCCGGTCGACTACTTTAATGGTCAATATTGTGTGGCAAATTCGACATTAGCTATGAACCTCGACAACAAATAAAAGTTAGACCTTGGTAAATTTTGTACAAGAGATGACAACAGAAGAATTATCTCCATCTGAGTATCTAGAATGGAAGTTGTACATTGACAAAGCCTTATCCATTCGAGGAGCCAGTGCCAGAATCATTCTCAAAGGGCCATACAAAGTCACTATCAGATATGCAATTCATATAAAGTACAACGTCACTAATAATGCAATAGAGTATGAAGCACTCATCAGAGGATTGAAGTTAAAGCCAAGCATCTCAATAGATACTTCGACTCACAACTGGTGGTGAACCAAGTCAAAGGAACATAATAGATGAAAGACTAAAGCATCGCCAAGGCTGTTGAGAAAGTCAAATGATTCCTAAAGAAGCTTGAGCAAGATGGGGGACAATGAGAAATCACTCAGATCCCTAGAAGTAAAAATTAAGAGGAAGATTTGCTAGCTAAATCAGTAGTAGAAGATAGTCAGCATTCAAAGAACTCAAGCTTACTAAGGCATTAATAAAACCAAGTACCGAGGAGGCAGAGATCATGGACATATAAGAAGTAGTAGAATGGATGAAACCAATCATTAAGTATCTCAAACATGGTATACTTCCACAAGATAAGTTGAAAGATTGGAAGTTAAAGATAAAAGCTACCCACTACTCCATCCACCATAGAGAACTTTATAAAAGGTCTCTCTTATACTTGTGGTCCAAATATGTATCATAAGAAGAAGGAAAATACGTGCTTAAGGAAATCCATGAAGGAATCTATGGAGTACATGAATTCCATCATTCATTAATCAGGAAGGCATTGCTCTAGGGATAGTATTGGCCTACCATGTTCTGAGATGCTTAAAAATTGGCTCAAGAATGCCATAAATGTTAATCGTTTACTTGCCTCAGCCACAAGCCTTCTAATCCTCAGTATCCAATTGGAAGTCCTTGACCTTTTGCAGTATGAGGGGATGAACATCCTAGGCCTATTTCCTACCTCAAACTCCTAGAAGAAGTTCCTGATCATGGCTATAGACCACTTCACTAAGTGGATAGAAGTTGAAGTTGTACCAACCATCACTGACGCCTGGATCCAACACTTTTTCTAGAAAGGAATCATCTGTAAATTTAGAATACAATATACCCTGATAACAGACAATAGGAAGCAGTTCGATAATGAGAAATTTAAAAAGTTTTGCTTGGATCTTAGAATAAAGCTCTGGTTTACTTCAGTAGCCCATCCATAAATAGAAGGCCAGATGGAAGTCATTAACAGGATCATCATGCAAGGGCTAAAAAAAAAACTAGATAAAAAGAAGGAAAACTGGGTTGATGAACTCAATAATGTCATCTAGGCCTATAGAACTACACCTAGAACTTTGACAGGAGAAACCTTTCAGAATAACTTATGGGATGGATGCAGTAATCCCCGTGGAGATTGGATCTGCAAGTTATTGGGTCACTGAGAATCTAGATAAAAAAGTTAATAACTTTAATGCTCGGATATATCTAGACTTACTTGATGAGAGGAGAGAGTGAGCATCCATTGTAGCAGAAGCCTAGAAGTAGAAGGTTATGGAATATCATAATTAATACATCCGGCCAAGACAATTTAAAGTCAGAGACTGGGTACTTAGAAGGGTTGACATTGGCAGAGGTAACTTTGGCATAGGCAAACTCAAACCTAATTGGGAAGGTCCTTATCAAGTCATTGAGAAAATGACCAAAAGGGCTTATAGGATCAAGGATAAATAGGGAAAAGAATCACCCCGATATTAGAACTTGGACAGTCTTCAGAAATATTATCAATAAATGTACTTCAAGTTTTAAGAAATAAATACTTCATTTATTATTACAAATTTTATATTATAGAGTATTCCAAAAATAAAGAAAAAATTATCGACTAAATAGTTTATAATTGAGCACTGGGAAACTTAGTATTAGGAGACTCAGATGTAGAGGCTGGATCGGATCCAACAAAGACAGCACTAGTAGACATCTCCCTAGTAGGCCTCGAATCTTTTAGTTGCTTAGAAGATGATTTATCGTCAGTAAACTTGGTTGGTTTCTTAGAATTCTTTGACTGTTTAGAAGATGCCTTGTTTTGAGCATCTTTTTCGGTAGCAATCCTAGCTAGATTAGCAGGCATATCTTATCCAAGTATGACAAGTCCAGGTTCGGGTGTTGGGCGAGCAAGACTTTCCAACATTCAGACTTATAAACTTTGAGAAACCTCATGACTATTTTCTGGTAGCTTCTCTTATCATCCTCATGGGATCTCTCCATTTTGGCAAGTTTTTTCTCTAAAGTAGCAATCCGGGAGTCTTGCCCCTTAATTTTTAATGTAAGTTGAGCTAGATTATGCTCCAAATCTTCCACCCTCCTCTAGCTCGCTTGAGCCTCGACCTCACCTCAGTATGCTTGGTTTGGCAAAATTTTAGTGCTGCCTTTGCCTTTTCCATTTTCCTCTCGAAATCGATGGCTATGGTGCCAACTTCTGTCTCCTTCAAGTTGTATTGAATCTTAAGATAATAATCGTTGTCCTTCACCAGCAACAAAGCTTAAGTCATCTGAAAGAAAAGACGATTATCATCAACTTAGGTACTCATAAACATAAATTAAACAAAGAGGAAGATGATCACCTCTAATGAGTGCCCGATCATGGAATTGTACAGCTCCTCCTTATCTACATGCATCCAGTGTTGGATATCTTCAAGAAGCCATGGAGACTTCACATATTGATCCCTCATTTAAGCATTTAGGATACTTGGAGACTTTATCTTTTTTAAGACCTAGGACCTTATGTCTGGACACCCGGATAACTTTGGGCGCTTGATGAAGACTTCCTCACATAACTCTTCAACATTCGAATCCTCATTTAGGGCCCATTTCCTCTAACCCTCAAACTTCTCTACTTGAGAAGATTTAGCCACGACTTTTCCTTTTTGGCTAGGTACAGCCTCGGTAGAAACTTTCAGGGCAACTGACTTAAAAGTAGGGGAAGAGATTTGCACATCCTCCTGAGTCTCCAGCTCATCATCTACAAGTTGAATCCTGTCCACAAAAGAAAAAAATTTAGTCATCTATAAATAAAAAAAGAAAAGGATGGAAGTCAGAGTAATACCTTCCGAATCTTAAAACTTACCATTGAGATGTATGCAATCAGGGCAAACTCTCAAAATATATCTCTAAGATAAATTTTCAACATATCTTATATCAACTATGCCATAAAGATAAAGCCTCATGACCATATCTGTATCCTTATCGGATAGTCTTGAAGGACGCTTCACCTTATGACAGTCGTCAGACCACATCTGCTAGACATGAATGAAGTTTGAAAGATGTTCAATAATGAAAAACCTATGCCTCCACTTCTTATGAAGTTTTGAAAGCTTTACAAAGAGGCTATGGTTTGGAATAGCCAATAAGGAGAATATCATCTCTCCTTTTTTCTTATTCAAGCTATAGAGATATTGGAGGAGATTTAGGTTTAGCTCTCTACCTTCTTCGTGCATCAGCTCTATAAAACTGGTCATAATCTAGTAGCTATTAGGGTGGAGTTATCCAGGTGCTATGTTTTATCTATTTAAAAAGCTCCTAATGAAAGGGTCTAAGGGGAACTTCAATTCCTTTTTCTAATTGATCAAATACCATTAATCTATCAAAATCTAGCATAGGAGTATGGGCTCTGAAGGTCTTATCTACAGTTGCAGAGCGCTAAAATGTCTCATGTACCATTTTAACATTTCCTCATTGATCTTAGAGACAAAAAAATTAGAACTAACTTGCTCTTGAGGAGCCATGAATCCTATTAAATAAATATGAAAAAGAAGTATAGAGAAAAAAAGAAGCTTCACCTAGAAAGAAGAATGCAAGCTTATTAAAGAAGACTCTTAAGACGCAAAGAACATGTGTGAGAGAATTTAGAAAGGAAGGAAGACAAAAGGAAAGTGAAAGTACAATAAACAAATGGGTTTTATCTATTTAAAATATAACGAAAGGTTCTGGAATGACCATTACTACCCTCATGAACAGTTTCGTCTTGCTCATAGTATCAAGGGTAATTCCAGGTGATAGAAAAGCCTACTAATCGAGTAGTTATTATTATGGTAGCTGAAACATCTCGTCTTTTGACACACAAATAAATGTGATGATTACACAACTCAAAATTCAAAGGAAAGTCAAAAGATGTGGTAGTTGATAATCCCGCCCCTCTCATTGCTAGCTATCTCCTTCATTGGCACTCAGGCCACGTTTTTAATGCACTGAGATTCTAAGTCCAATGACTAAAGCTAGCACCCTCAGGTTACTTTATTAGTATTGAGGTTTTGTGTCACGACCCAAACTAGGAGTCATGACAGGCGCTAGGGAACGGGAATTCTTTCGAATTCGGAACCCGTAGCAAGCCTTAGAAAATAAAATCATGCAATAAATAAATAAAAAGTATGACAGAATTAAAATTTTTCTGAATTAATATACAAAGTACATACTCTAAATCCTTCCATAAATAAATGTATTCATACAATGTTTGGATACAACTCTTTAAGTATTAAATATTTAAACAAAATAATACTCTTCTGATACAATAACACAACTACTGGAGTTTCTCGAATACGATTCAAAGTTCAAAATATGTATTTACATAAGGTAGCCGGAACAGAAGAACACCGGCGAGGAACTCTACTACTAAGGTTTGACATTATAGGATCTCCTGAAAAAAAATAATTGAGGGGGGTCAGACCTCACTGAGTGAATTATTATACTATATATATATGCAATCTAAAACATATCCAATCATGCATTCACACACACACACACACATACACACACACACACACACACACATACACACACACACACACACACACACACACACATATATATATATATATATATATATATATATATATATATATATATATTCATGCATTCCACACATATGCTAACTCTGCTTATATAAATATACTAAATGCAGAAAACGTTTAGTTTAATTCATGAAGGATCCATAGAATCCTAATAATAGCAACCTCAATCAACCCCATCATCACTCTAGCCATACAGGCTCACTTGATTCAAAATAGAACACTTATTCCAATCTAGACAGCAGACTGGCCCTGAGACATTAAGTCAACTGAGCTCCAGCAGTCTGGCTGTCAGTGTGATTGGCCCCAAGACACTTGGTCAATCGAGCTCCAACAATCACACTATCTATCACCTCACATATCAATCAAATAAATAGATAATTTATTCCATTATGGACAGTAGACTGGCCCCGAGACACTAAGTCAACTGAGCTCCAGCAGTTTGACTGTTAGTGTGATTGGCCCCGTAATCACACTGTCTATCATACCATTAATCTTAGTCAAATCAATCAAATCAATTATAATCACCAAAATTAATTCTCACTCAACCCTTATCTATCATACCGGTACGTATACGGTCATAGTGCTGCCCACTAGGAAACACGTTCTATTGATATCCTTCACTTAAAATAAATTAGTCATTCGGAAAATAATTAATGTATAATGATATTCATAATAGTAAAATCAACCATATATATACCAAAAATATACCTAAAATATACCTAGTATATTTCGGATATATATATGTCAAATAAAATATGAAATATACTAAAGATAAACCATTAATATAGTTAAAAACAATTTAAGTGCATTTTAATAATACAATATGCATTTGCTTAAAAATGTACCTAAATATACTAAGAATATTCCCTAAGTACACAAATCACTTAATAAAACAATTATGTATAAATATTCATTTAAATATGTGTATGTACTAAAACATGCGTTTAGGTTTAACATATATTCACAATATGCCAAAATAACCTAATTTTCTAGCATGCATATATCACAAATAAACCCTAAGTATACCACTAATGTGTTAGGTTTGAATTAATAATAAAACATGCATTTATTTGGAAATATATAAAAAATATACCAAAAATAAACTTAAAAAAACAATTTGAGTGTAAGTCAATAATATGACATGCGATTATTTAGGCATAAACCTCAAATATATTGAAAATATACTTAAAGTATACTAATCAATCAATAAAATAATTAGGACTAAATATACATTTAAAACATGTATATATACTAAAATGTATTAAACATAAACCTAATTGTTTAATGTGCATATATCAAAATAACATGCATAATTATTTAATATGCATATATACAAAAATACAAATCCTATGTATACCAAAAATATGATATTTTAAACCACTTTTAAAAACATATAATGAAAATGAAAATCCCTAACTGATGCATCCTATATGCAATGCATATATATACAGTATAATAACTCACTGATGTGCGCTTCTTGAGACGGACTCAACGAGCCTGGTCCGTTAGGCTTCGATCTCAGCGCTGCTAGAAAAATAAAATAACAACCATCAGAATAAATTCTAACTCTACGCTTCTAGAGTTACTACAGAAAGAATCAATTAAAAATTTAAAACTAGACTCGGACCGGTTGTCACATTTTACGAGAAATCTATCAAAATTTCGACAGAGTCTCCTCTGTAAAACGGATATCTCCCTACAAAAGTAGGGCCGATCCTGCACAGAAAACACATTTCAAGAACACACAGCCACACAACCCCTCGGTTGGACTCTCAAACTACAATTCTACCGACCGAGGCTCACAATTCACGAGATATACACAGAACACATTTAAAACACTGAAAATAATTATTTCACCGATAATTACATAAAAACCCTAATTTTAATAAAAATATTATTAAAAATCAACAATTCTCAATAAATTCATAAATATTAGCCAAAATACATTTTATAACTCCAAATTACATAATTAGCCCTAAAACATATTAAAAATCAATAAAAACTCATTTATTTACAAAAATAGTATATTATATATAATTTGAAAATAATTTTTGAAAAATAGTTTTAATTAGTTAAAAATACTAAATAACTTGTAAAAATCATTTTTATACCTCAAATAATTATTAAAACCAATTTAATCTAATTTTTAACCAATTTAGTACCAAATTACCAAAATACCCCTAACTATATATAAATTCACATAATTCACTATAATTATACAAAAATTCACTAAAAATAATATAATTACTCAAAAATTAATTTCTCAACATATAATTCAATAAAATCAATAAATATACTCAATTAACCAATTAATTTTAACAAAATACCTAATTAACCTAATTTTCTAAAAATCACCTAAACTAAATAAATTCATAATAATTATAAAAAAATCATAAAAATTACAAATAAATTTATAAAACTCATTTTAACACCTATAAACACCATAAATCACAATTTCATAATTTATTTAATTAATTTACGGAAATTAGAAAATATTAATAAAAAATTCACAAAAATCAAAATAATTCCAAAAAATTCCACAAAAATTACAGCATGTAGATTAAGCTAAGAGGATCAATATTTGTGAAGGAAGTTAGCTTGAATCATAAGAATCAAAGCTCAAAAAAAATGAAGAACTCATATAGGCCGAAATAAAAAATTGAAAACCTAGAAAAATCTTGACCAAATCAAGTGAAACCAAGATTAGAAATGAACTTGCCGGAGCTCAAGGAAGAGATAGAGACTGGTGGCACTCAAAATGGTGGTCGGAATCACGTTGATCGGCAATGAGGGTGATTTTCAGTTTCTTGGAAGAAAACCGGCCAAATGACGCTGGAAAAGGGAAGAGAGGGTGGCAGAGGGAGCTTGGGAAGGAGGAGGATGGCTGGGAGGCACTTCCCCGGTGTGAGAACGGAAGTTGCAGCGGTTGAGGGGGAAAAAATGGCGTTGGGAAAGGTTGGGGAAGGAGAGTGGCAATATCGTAAATAAACTAAACTTTCATTTTTTGTATATATATATATAGATAACTTTAATTATTTTAATATTTTATTATTATATTCAAAATATTTATACACCACATATTAAAATAATAATATCTATATACATATACATATATATAACACACATTAATTATTAAAACTATATAATATAGATTTAATTAAACATAAACCCTAATTTATTAAATGTGTTTATATATGCATGTATATGTATGTATATTAATACAACAATTAAAATTGCGCATGGACTCATGCAAATTTATAAAACTGACCAATATAATTAATAATTATTTATTTAAGTTTTAATTTTCCCGAAAATAAAACTCTCGAAAAAATTTTACGTAGAAATCTTAAAATAATTAAAAATGACTTTAATAAATAACAAACTAATTAAATAATCAAATATATATAAAAATTATTAACACTGCATATCTCGATGCAGTTTAAAATTATCTAAAAACTTAGGATATTACGTTTTGAGCATGTAAGCCTCGAGTCATAGCATTGAGCATCTAAGTCCAGTGATTGAAGCTGGCACCCTCAGGTTACTTTGATAGTACTGAGGTTTCAAGTATGTAAGCCTCAAGTTATAGAGCCAAGCATCTAAGCTTCAAGCATTTAAGTCCAATGATTGAAGCTGTCACCCTGAAGTTGCTTCGATAGTACTAAGGTTCGACACTCAGGCCATGCTTTTAATGCACCAAGATTATTTGGCACCGGGCCACACTTTTAACACATCGAGCATCAAAACTCTAACGACAACTGGTTCTGCCACATTATCTTTATACTGGCAGGTTAATCCCTTAGGTTGTTTCTATAACATCGAGCCTTTTTATTAAAGGTTCTATTGGAATTGCAACGATGGTCTGATATGGTGATTCCAAGACTCGGTACCGAACGTCGTCTCTTCTTTTATGACTGAGGCTGACCATCTCAGCTCGCCCTTCTATATCAAATGCAATTACTCAAGCAGTCTCTCTCTCCAGGCAGAAGCATGACGTTTCCATCATCTTACAAACCCGGATATATCAGACATAAATATTTGAACATACTTTTGAGGGGGGACTCTTGATGCTCCATATACATATTCCTATTTAATTAAGATCTTTATTTTCTTCTACAAGGGTTGCATGTAGAAGGAGGATACCCAAAACAATTAGGAAAGGATTCCTAAATAAGGAGAATTCTGGATAGGAAGAAACACTTTCCTAATACGCACAAGACTTTTATCAAAGAGGAATCATATTCTTCTCAGATTTGAGCATCGCTATCTCTATAAATAGGACTTCATATTCTTTATTTTCTCATTCATTCTATTCTCTCATACTCATTGCTCTCTTTATCTCTCTAGAACTCTCTCTTTCTACATTCTTTGATTTAGGCATCGAAAGGTTTGTGAGGATCCTCCCCACCTCTCACCTTCCCTTTCTTTGATCCCTCGCAGAACTTCAACTCAAAAGTTTTGGAAACAAGTTATCAATAAATGTCACTAGCATTGATACTTGTCAGCACTAAAAGACAATTTTTTTTTTTTTAAACTTATATGCATGATCCATAGAAGAGAGTGTAAAATAAATTTTAATTGTTGGTTTATATACCGATTGCTTTTATCCTTTCAAGATCATATATAATACATTGCTGAAAACTTGTTTATTGAACATGGATAAATGATATAAGATGGACAACAGGGTAGGTATATCTGAAAGCAAAAGTGAAATGTAGATTTACATTAGACAAGTCCTGAACAATATAATACAACACGACACAACAAGCATTCCTAAATTCTGGGAGTGTTGCTCTGTAAGTATTAATCTGCTTCTTTAACTAGGACTTTTAATCAGATGAGAAGAGTGTAATAATTTTATATTGTGGTTACTAATAAATGCACAAAAATCAAGAGATAAAACACTCCAATCTTGATTTTAGATTGCATATAGAAGAAGAAACTCCATCTTATTATTACTATAATTTTTTTTTAAAGCACAGTTCAATAGCTGGTTCTTTTCTGGGTACTATGGATGAAGATTATTCATATGTCTGACATAGATTTACATGCATAAACACAACCAAGATTTCACACTTTAATTGCAAAATCCAAGAATGAAAGAAAATTAACAGATGTCCATGCATAACCTACAATATTTATCTCAGAGCTGAAGAAAAATGGGTGTTTCAAAAGACATTTGCACATGAAACAAAAACTGCAGCTCATTGCTATGAATTCTGCAATTATGGCGCACAAAATGCTGCATGTAAAGGACAGCCATCATTCTTCTTGTGGATTCTGCAACTGCGAAGAACAAGAAATTGAAAGTGGAAACAGAGATTAGAAATTTCGTCAAGGTGAAAACCATATACAATTAAGAGAAGGAAATTTGGGAAACTGATTCAACGCGTACCATTTGCACATGTAATTGCTGGATTGTGGTGTTAAGGTCCTTAACCCAATGCCATTCATCCATCTTATAAGTTATATGTACTTTTTGTAGCTTCGGGGAGCTGACGACTCCATGAGAGAAGACCTTCATCTTGGGGCACTGTGACACAACTATTTCTTCCAAAGACAGGAATTCGATGGTGCAGCTTGTTGATAGGGAGAAGCTAGTGAGGCTTCTTAAATCAATAAGCTTGAGACTTCTCAATTTTTCGAAAATAATCTCACTTCCTGATTGGCATTCGTCTGCTACAATTTCTGTCACCATTTTGCAGTCTTTTACAGTCATATGGGTGAGATTCACCAGCCCTTTAGCAGTAGAGGTTGTTACCAAGTTTATTAATCCATCGCAGTTACTTACATTCAGAGTTGTAAGATTCTGGAAAGATGCAGAAGATAGTGCCAAGTTATTCAATCCATCGCAACTAAATATATTTAGAGATTCAAGATTTGGAAGAAGTTGGCCACGTTGGCAATCTTGGTTCCATAAATGCCTCAGTCGAGGGTGGTAGGAAAGTTCTAAAAATCGTATCCTTGCTAGAGCAGTTGCATCCTCATCATCAATAGCTATTCCATTTGGGAAAATCTCTTTCCAAGAACTATATTTCAAAATAAGATGATCCACATTTTGGAATACTTGAAGGACATGACATAGAAAATTCAAGGAATTATCATCCAAGCTATTGAGGTGAAGAAATTGACCTTCTCGAATTTCTACGTTGTTTAATTGAATGAAACTGGGCAAAACCTTGAAATTAAAAGAGAAAATATATAAATAAAACCACCTCAGTTTAATCAATTTTTTTTATAAATCTTTAATAAAAAAACTGATGCTTTTTATCTTGCTTTTTATATTTAATTATTTAATCATTATTTTCTTTTTGATGATAACTGAAACACAAATATACTTTTTAAATTATTTAAGATATTCAAAATAAAAGTTCAAAAATTGAATAAAAAATAATAAAAATTAAGAAGTTTCAGAGATTAATCTTGAAAAGTTCAGGGATGAAACTATGCATTCAGCCAAATCAGCTGTGCTACAATTCTCAATCATCATCCTTATGATGTTTCACTACGCTTCAAGAGGGCTTGATAGCGGTAGTTTTGCCCCTGACGGTCAGTTGCTAGTGTTTTTTGTTTTGAAATTTTCGTTCTCCACCATATAAAATATATATATATATATATATATATAGAGAGAGAGAGAGAGAGAGAGAGATTTGTTGTATTTTCATATAATTTTAAATCATAGTAGATATATGTCACAATTTTTTTTATTCTAAAAAATTAAATTTAACTCTCTCTCTATATATAGATATATGTAAAATTTTCAATATGAATAAAATTCTACAAATTTAATAAATGTATATGCTAAATTCAAATTAAATTTATTCACAAGTAAAGTAATATTTTTATTTACCTATGATTTATATGAAGTATTTTATAGGGTAATAATAGTGTAAGGGGTGAATATTTATTTTTTTTAAAAAATAAATCATATCTTTTTAATATTATTCTAAGAATATATTTAAGCGCTTTTAATAGTAGAGGGTTATCAAAATAAGTATAATTGAATAGTTCATTAAAATAAAATGGTTTAGATTTAAAAGATTAAAATTTCATAATTATGTAGATAACATGACACTATAAAAGGGTAGGATAAATTACCTTTGTGGAAGAGAAAAGTGGTTGGAGAGTTTGCATGTCTTCTTCTGCTTGTAAATAAAAAATCTTCAATCTCTTGCATCTGCAAACCACCAACTTTTGCAGCACCGGACATCCTAAAGTGTGACTTCCCGAGTAAAAACTCTTTAGTTGTTCTAGTTCCACGAGATTTAAGGTCTTCAGCTGAGGAAACACAAATCTAGGAGTTGTTTTTGAAGTCCCTTCCTTCAGAATGATTTCCTCCAATCCACTACAATCATATATGTGAAGTTCTTCTAGTCCTTGAAGATTTCTAGCAATTGAAGCTGGAAAGAGACATTTCAGACTTGGACATTCTCGAACAACAATGCGGCGTAGTTTAGCAAAAGAAACAATTGTTGTGGGATCCTCAATGTTCCATTTCCATACATGTTCAAAGTTATGCATGTCCTCAATATACAGCTCCTCCAACTTAGGGAATGCAACCTTGCATTACAATACATGTTTTATTTAGATAATAAGTTACAAAATATATAGATAAATAAACAAGACCGCATACATATGATAAGATTCATAAGCGAGTTTTTATTATTTTTAATTTTTTAATTGAATAATAATTATCAATTATTTTTGAAATCTATATATTGAAACAGCTCTTAGAGATTTCATTAACATATGATATGTATATATACATACTATAGCAACATGCAAAGATAACAATAAGAGTTGTATAAGAGGTGTACAATAACTATACTACATCATGTAGTTACAAATGAAAGGTGTTTGCCTTATCACTCGCTCATAAGTTGATTCTCAGGAGAAGAGATGGTTAACTTGGATCAGAACTCTTGAAAACGGTGCTTGGTGAAGCAATCAATGATTTGATAAGAAGAGGAGATGTATTGAACTTGAAGATCTCAATTGAACACTTTGTCTCGGATGAAGTGGTAGTCTATCTCTATATGTTTAGAGCGTCAATGAAATACAGGCATGTTGGTCAAATATGTTGTCGATAGGTTGTCACACTAGAGTTGCGGAGGACTGAGACAGTGATAACCAAGCTTTTGAAGCAAAGATTGTAGCCATGAACCTTCTTGAACCGCTATTGCAAAAGCTCTATATTTGACTTTAGTGGATGACCAAGGAACACAATGTTGCTTTCTTGTGCTCTAACTAATAAGATTAAAACCAAGGAAAATTACATATCAAGTGGTGGATTTACGATAGTCAATTGAGCTTGCCTAGTTAGAGTCACTATAGGAAAAATTTGAATAGACTTGTACTTGCAAATGAGAATGCCATGGGTGATTATAGACTAAAGATAGCGAAGAATTCGCTTGACAGTTGTCTAATGTTCATCTGTGGGTGAATGCATGAATTGTATGCAACTTTGTTAACTGAGAAGGATATGTTTGGTCTTATGAAGGAAAGATATTGCCAGCTACTAATTATGCTTCGGTATAGACTTACATCAGTCATTGCATATCCTTTATGAATGGACAAGTGATTGTTCAGGCAAGAAGGAGTAGAAACTTCATCAGCAGAAGACATGTTTTTTTTGCCAATAGATTAATAAGATATTTGGATTACATGAGAAATAAACCTAATTTTATGAAAGTAGCCTCAATGCTCAAAAAATGATGTAGAATGCCGAGATCTTTGATGGCAAATTATTGACCAAGCAACTGAATGACTTTGGATGCAAAAGTTGGAGAGGAGTTTGTGAGGATGAGATCATTAATATATATAAGGAAAAAGGTTATAATTCCATGATGTGAATAGAAGTATAAAGAATAGTTCATTTTTGACCTTTGAAACCTAATTTTCTGCAAAGCACTAGTGAGGCATTTGTACCATTGTACTGTGGCTTATTTTAAGCCATAAAGAGAATACTGTAATTTGCAAACATGATTAGGGAATCGAGGATGTACATAACCAGGTGGTTGATGCATGCATATGTCTTCATTAATAGTCCATGTAGAAATGCATTTGAAATGTTTAGTTGCTTGATTTGCCAATTTTGCTCAAGGCTAAAAAAGAATTAATTGGATGGTGCATGGCTTAACCACTGGACTGTATGTATGATGGAAATCCACACTTGGTCATTGATGATAGCCTTTAGCTACAAGACAGGCTTTGTAATGATGAATTTTGTCATTTGGAGTGTATTTGATTTAGTAAACCCATTTGTAACCTATGATATTGTGATGTTCCAATGGAGGTATGAGTTCCCATGTATGATCGTTCATGAGAGCATTATATTCGGCATCCATTGCTTTTCTTCAATGAATTAATTATGCTGCCTATTTGTATGTATGAGGTTCATATAGAGGGGAAGAGGTAGTTGTGATGAATGTCTTTAGCTTTAAATTATCAATTTAGGATCCGGCAACCATTTAATGTTGTCAAATGGGAGGATTGGAGGGAGCTCGTGGTTAGTATGTTAGGGTATAGTTAGAGGGAACAACTGTATTGAGCTTTGGTATGTAGGGTGTTACGGTGATTTTGTGTAACGGGTGGTAGAAGTAGGCGAGTTCGGTGGATGAGGTATTTCAGTAGTGGAGTTTCAATGAGTTTAAACTTGGGCAAGAGGTTGTGGAAATGGATTGGAGAGTTGAAGTTATTGAGGCAGAATAGGAACAAAAGATGGAGCTGAATGAGTCTTAATGGATCTCAAACTCTATGATGACTCAGTAGTTTGAAAAGGAAACACTTGTTCATTAAAAATCGCGTGACGTGAGACAATGATCTTGTGAGTAATAAAATCAAGACAATAATAACCCTTTTGTGATTTACTGTAACCCAAAAAAATGCATTTTGATGAACATGGTGCTAATTTATGAGCTGAATGACGATGTAACCATGGATAACATAAACACCCAAAAATGCATAATGCACTATAATCTAGTGGATCATGAAATAATTTTTGATATAGTGATATGTTTTTTAGATTTGGAGTGGGTAAGCGGTTTCTAACATATGTTGCGGTTTCAAAAGCATAAGGCCAGTAGTATAAGGGGATAGAAGAATGATTGAGTAAGGACAGTCTAGTTTCTAAATGTGGTGATGTTTACGCTCAACACACCCATTTTGTTCAAGTGTATATGGGTAAAAGGTAATCCCATTGTCAGTGAGATATTGAGTTAAACTTTGGTATTCCCCACCCCAGTTGGTTTGGAAAATTATAATGGGCTGTTAAAAATTTTTTCCACAACATGATGAAATTTAATAAAGGCACTCAAGACTTCAAATTTATAGGTTAGAAAATATATCCATGAATATTTGCTGTAATGATCATAGAAGAGCACATAATATCTTTTCCCATCAATAGAAGAAATATGAGAGGGACACCATAAGTCAGAGCAAATTAATTCTAAAGGATGAGATGCAAAATATGTAGAATGAGAGAAAGGAAAATGATGACTTTTACTAATAGAGCAAGCATGACATAAGGAGAAATCTTTATTAGAAGAAACGAAATTGGATTATGACAATGCTTGTTTAACACTTTTTACAGAAGCATGTGCTAATTGAGTATGCCAAATTGAAATAAAACAAAAAAAAGCTTATTTGGGTGAAGATGTTAGAGTGAGAGTCATGTCCAATATGTAGAGTCCATCTTTATTTTGGCCGGTAAGCATTAAACTCCTTGTGGGGATATCCTTCATTTTAAAATGAGATGGAAAGAATTCAACAAAAACTTGGTTAGTATTAGTAAAGGATGAAACAAAAAGTAAGTTATGACAAATATATGGTACATAGAGAATATTAGCAAAAGAAAAACATGTTTTTTAGTGTAAAAAAAAGAACAGCCAATGGAAGAAATTAAAAGCGTTTTACCATTGCCAATGGTGATATCATCAGGGCCTTTATAATTTATCCTATTACTCAAATTATCAATGTCTGTTGTTGAATGATGAGTAGCCCCAGAGTCTCATGAGCCACTACTATATAGTATGAGATGAGATGGAAGCTAAACTGGTAGAAGGTTTAGAATAGGTGGAAGAGGTAAAATGAGTTGTGGGGTTAAGTTCAAGAGAAGAGCAAGTTCGGGTAATATGGCCAATGCCCTAACAGTTGTGATAGCGCAAAGAGTTAGACGACTGAGGAGAAGAAACGTCATTTGATTTGGACAAGAATTCGTTGTGAGAGCGAGAATGGTAATTTTATGGTGTATTATATTGGCTACATCCATGACCATGAAAAGAACAACCTCATAAGCCTCTAGTGGTAGGAATAGTGGGAGTGTAAAAGGCGAAAGGTATAGGGAGGATGAGTTCCCTTCGTTTGGCCTCTGCAGTTAGGTTGGTTTCTGCATTGAGCAGAAGACTGTATAGGTCATCAAAGGTTACGGGATCATACTCATTCTCAAGAGAGCGAACCAAAAGATGGTAATCGGTGCTAAGGCCATTAGTAATAACATAAATCAGGTCATCATCACTTACAAAACTTTGTAAAGCACTAAGTTGATCAGTTAGAGTTTTAGCTCATTGTATGTAAGTTGAAATGGCTTCATTTGATTCTTGTTGAAGCTTGAAGAAAGCATATTTCAGTGTACGAATTTATGCTTTAGATCCAGAAGCAAAGGTTCTAGCCAAACGATCCCAGGCATCCTTGGCATTTAAGGCGCCAACTACTTGTGGTTGTGGTATAAGACTTTCAGTGGGTGATCCTATGATCTAGCTAATGAGGAGCTGATAATGTCGAAACCATGCATCATATTACGGGTTAAGCTAATTATTGTCTGTCATTTGAGAAGGTGGTTGAGACATCCATCCATATGTTTCATAAGGTTATAATTGTGGATAAATGGCATGATTTGAGCCTACCATATAAGGTAGTTCGAGGAGTTGAGTGTAATCGGTAGATGATTGGTGACATTTGGGAGAGATAAGACTTAATTAGTGTTGATAAAAGGATAAGCTAGAATGAGTGTGCTCATTGACGAGCTTTCGATGGCCATTAAGGCTGGTTGTTAGACCATATGAAAAAGCTCTAATACGATGAAACAACTCTTAGAGACATCATTAACATATGATATGTATTTATATGTACAGTAGCAGCATACAGAGATAATGATAAGAGTTGTATAAGAGGTGTATAACATCTATACTACATCAAGTAGTTACAATTGAATAGTGTTTGTCTTATCATATATTACATATCAAATGAGGTAAAAATTTAACAAGTGTCTATCTTCATATTTTAGTATTCATTCTAAAATTTAATATGTCAAACCATTAAAAATAAAATATTTACCATATATTTATTTAGTATTTTTTTTTTAACTAAAACACTATTATACATATCTCAATACTACTCAAATTCAAAAAATATTTATATACTACATAATTTTTAAGCTTAAATCACTCAAATATTTATTTAGTATTATCTTTCAACAAAAACACTACTATATATACTATAATACTAATATAATAATTTTAAAAATTAATTTTATTATAACTAAAAAAATTATGGTAACAAAAATTAAAGAAAATAAAATTAATATGATATATTTTATTTTTAATTTATTAAGTCAAATATTAGAGAAGTGTCTCTTTTCATAATTTAGTATAAACTCGTAAAATCTTATGTGTTATTATTAAAATTCACAATATTTTTCTATAAAAAAATTCATTTTTATTAAAATACACATGATTTATTTAATATAAAATACTCTAATTTAATTACATTTAAAAAATTACTCTTCATTTCCATAAAAAAATAATGTCTTTCATTTTAGCTGAAACATTCTATCATATTCAAATAAAACACTTTCTTTTTTTAACCTAAAAAAAAATATGTGATTTTTCATCCATTTTCTATATTTATTATTTATTCAATAATTATTATTAGTATGCATATTAAAAATAATATGTACTCTTAATAGACAATAATGAGTTCTAACTATTATATTTGAATAATTTGTAGTTTTTTTATTATAATTATTTATTTATTTATTTATTTATTTTAATATATGTATATTACTTATAGTTCTCACATAGCGTGGATTCACGATTAGTTAGTTTTAAACTTTAATCCCTTACTTTTCTTTAATAATAATGTTGTTATTTAGTTAATTATTATTTTATTTTTGTTGGTAAATGAAACTTTAGTTTTAAAATAATAGTTTATTTCATTAAATTTAATACCATATAAAGACCTAATACATAAAAATGCTATTGCTATAAGATAAATAAAAAATCATAATATTTTAGATATGTTAAAAAAAACGACCATAAAAGGATGTAAAAGTTAAAAAAAAAAATCATAAAAGAGACAAATGTAATGCAATCAAAAAAAAAAAAAATATATATATATATATATATATATAATATTAGTTTTACAATTGGTTATTTGAGTAGCAAATCTAATTTTCTATCATCCAGTGCTCTAATTGATATGATCTAAAAATTTAAATTTTATGTGTCACCTATAATTTACGGAAACTTCAATTGATAGGGGTTTTTTGCCAAGTCAAAAACTTCAATAAACTTTTTGGAAATATTTCAAGATAGTTTCCATAAATACCGAACAATTAGGAAACCGGTTTCAACTTGGAAAGAAAATCTGTTTGCAACTTGAAAATTCACTCGAAAAATATGTTTCTTTAGTTTTTTTTGTTATAAAATAGAGAAAATAAATTTAAAAGAGATTTCATATTTTCTCAACTTATTATTGATAATAGTAAATAGAAATTTATATTTATATGGTTATACATATTTTTATTATTTACTAATATCTCTATATTTTTAATATTTTTTTATGTTGTATTTCCATTTTTGCGCAATTTAGTAGATGCCAATGAAACATTGGGAATGAGATGCTAATGAAATAAAAGATTTTGTAAATTGATATATATAATTACTAATGAATATTATGAATGAAATGATAATGAATTATTTTACATGTTATAAATTGGTATAGAAGATTTTCATATTATTTTTAGTGTTCTATAATTGATAATAAATATCACTAGTCATAAAAAATATATTTTGGACAGGATCTAATTTATATTTATAAATTGATCTTTATAATTTTTTATATTTATAAATTAAACCCTATATTTTTAGCATTTATAAATTGGTCACAATGTCATGTTTCCTATATTTTTTTAAAAATGACAACTCATGTTCAACATCATTCTCCACTTTTGTGCCACATAGTATATCACTAAGGGACCATAGAATTAGGGATGGCCACGGTTCAAAATTGGACGATTTAGGTTTGAAGGTTTTTGGAACCCAACATAAACTGGAAACAATATGATTTAGGGCAGTTTAGAACCAACCGGTTCGGTTCCGAACCGAATTTCAGTTCTAAAAGTCTTTTCTATTTTATAATTATATTTAAATAATTTAAAATATTGTAATAATTTTTAAAATAATTTCAGTTAAGTAAAAAACTCTAATGCAATTAAAAATTAAAATGAATAAATTTTAAATGATAAAAAAATTAAAATTAACAATGAAAGAGTAGAAAAAATTAAAAGGTTTGAACTTAATTTTCTTACCAAAAATATATATAGTCTATGTATCCTCTTGGAATTTAGAGAAATCAAAGTCAATAATAATAATAATAATAATAATGCATTTTTAAATCCGGTTCGAAACCGGCCCGTGGCCACCCCTACATAGAATGGCTCTAAAAATAAGTTTGCTAAACATCAAAATATCATGTTATTTCCAAATTCAAAGAACTAAAGATTGTTTAAGGTGAAAATTGAGGGACCTAATTTATAATTTTTTTAGTTAGATGGATAAAAGTATCTAAGGTAGAAAAACTAATTAATTTATTTTTCTTAAAAAAAATACATATGAAAATTGTAATTTTCAGACATTTACATCTATATTCATTAATTAGGTGTGAAATGTCTGAAAGAGAGAAATTATTCATATTAATTTGTGCCCAATCCGAAAAACCTTGTGACATTTAACAAAAAGAATTGGAAATGACAAAATTTCTCCATCATTTTATGAGTTATGTAATTAGTAGTTATATGAATTGGGAATTTCTTATTAATCCTTCTATTCCATTCCAATTATTTTTTAAGAAATTTAAATTTGTTTTACTTCAATTGACATTTTTAAATTACCAATAAAAATAAAGTATTTTTTATAATTTTACCCATATCTTGATTTTAAAGTAAGTTTTTTTATTGGAGTAATTATAGTTCATATTAAAGTTTTTTTATTGGAGTAATTATAGTTCATATTAACTTTTAGTCTTTTTAAAGGAGGGTTATATAATCATTTGTATCTATACTTATGTCTATTAAATATGATTTTTAATTTTTATGATACTATTTCAAATGACAATTGAAATGAAACAAAGAGAGTAATTAGTACAATGACATATGTTATTAGTACTGACATAAATAATATTGTTAATGACATTAAAAGAGAAAAATTTTTGAATTAAAATTACTTATATAGCTCTATATGCAGGAAGCTAATGATTTATGTCATTAGTTGCTATATAAATAGTGTATTCAATGAGAGAAAAATTTCTATTATGCCATCATTTTCCATTTGATTATTCTCCTACGTATGAGCTATATATATAATTTTAACTCAAAAAATTTTAGCTTTTAGATAATACTATTCATATCAATACTAATGACATGCATCGATGTAGCTGCAAAACTCTAAAGAACCGTAGGAGAAGAGCGAAGGAAGCACTACACAGTACCTTTTCATCAAGAAGAGCCAAGTTTGTTTCTCCAAATTTACCGTCTGTACTTGAGCTATTCAGAATGAATGTCTTCAATTCAAAACAACTTTCTATATGCAACACCTTCAAGGAGAAAAATTCGACGAAGCTACAAGGGCAAAAATTAATCAACTGTGGAAGTCTTTCGAGTTTCAAGAACTCTAGTTTTCCAAATCCAATCTTGGTCGTCGTCATTTCTCCATCTCCTGATCCATATGTAGTTATTATTTTTTCCATAGACTCGCAACAACGTATCTCAAACTTTTTGAGTTGTACAAAACTTTGAATCATACGAGATGAAAACAAATATTTTAAATTATGGCAGCCAAAAACAATCAGTGTTGATAATTTATTAGCCCATGAAGATAGGTCTGTAAGCTGATTGCTCCATATCTTCTCCACTGTGATGGAAGACAGCTCTAACTCTGCCAAATTGGGGAATTTAATCTGCATTAAAAAAAAAATTATGTTCAGAGAGTTCATGGCAATTATTTCTTGCACCATTTTAACGAAGACAGATTCATTGACAGATAAAAAGGAATAATAAACCATGCCTTTGTATTAAAAAGTGACAGAGCAGATTCAAGTTCATCATCCTGAGATACAATTTCTCTTGAAGCAGCACTGGGTAAGGGCTTCAATTGGGAGCTAAAGCTCGAGATCTGAGGTAGATATTCCAGTGTCAAGGCATGTAATTTTGGGAACTCCAACGCCTCATCTTCTCCATTTTCGCCCGAAATGATCTCTTCCACGAGTTGACACCAGTTGACATTGATTTCTTCTAGTCGCCCAAGGCCTTTAGCCATGGAGAAGGTAAAGAGGTTTTTCAATCTGTTGCAGTTGCTCACGATTAACTTTCTTAAGCTTCTAAAAGCCTCTGACATAAAAGGGTCACGATTGATCTTCTCCAAGTTGATCAGATAGTCGAGAAACAAGGACTCCAATCTCGGGAAAGCCACATGAGAACATATCCCGGTTGAGTCCACCAAATATTGAATCCCGGGACTGTTTTCAACACGGAGGTGTTTCAAAAGAGTAAAACCTTCCCTATCTAATTCATAGAGGACATTCTTTGCACCTTTCAGCTCAAGTAAATACAGATCTTTGGTAATCTTCAGGAGCTCCTTCACTTTCACCAGCAATTGATTAATGCCCGTGTTGAAGTTGAGTTTCAGCGTTTTTGAAATTTCATATTCATCGGACCACTTCCACTCGTCCCCTATAAAAATTCTAAATCTCTTCAACTTTCGAGAAAACAGATCTTTGGGCAAGATCTTCACGTCAATGATATGCAAGTCTAAAGTCACCAGCTTCGACAAAGCCTTCAACTCAGCCAGGCTTGCATTGTGTTCTCCCTTCTCATCCCATTGGGAAAAGCTATTTCCCATATACAAGTCCTCTAATTGTGAGAAGCTTGACAAGAGATTTGGCGGAATCACTTTAAGACTTGAACAATTGGTCAAATCTAATAGCCTCAGACAATTTAATTGTCTCAATTCTCTTGGCAGTTGAACTATATTAGAACCCATGAAGCTGAGAACTTGTAATCTTTTTAGTTCTCCAACCATAGCTATGTCCTCTAAAACACACTCATCTAGACACAGTGTTTGAAGATTTTGAAGAACCTTAAGTGACGAGGGCAATGGTGATAAATGGATACATTTCAGAGCCATGACTTCAAGTCGCCGCATTCCGCTAAAAAAGTTGTCTGATACTTTTTGGGATTTGTCTTCGGAATGCAATAAAAATGATTTGAGTTTGGGGCATGAAAATTCTGTAGGAAACCCGGGCATTTTGCAAAAGGGCAAAGAGATTGCAGTGTACTGTTGAAGCTTATCTTTCTCTGGCCATTTTTCCAATTCATTGTTGTATGATACAGTGAAGATCTGGCTCTCTTTGGACGCAGCTGACGTAGCAAAATTGTGAATGACATCATGCATCTTGAAACTTCTACGCTTGTCACCTTCTAGCAACATACAAGAGGCTTTAAGATCATTGATCAATTTATGCAGTCTGTCTTTTACTGATTCCAGCGTGTTAATTTGCTTAAACAGATTCAATCCCACAGAGTATCTCAACAATTCCCTGACAGTGATGTTGTGAGGAGGAAGTTGGGCACAAAGAAAGAACAAGGACTTGATTTCATCACCTTTCAAGTGGTTGTAACTCAGATCTAGTGCTGATTTAACGCTCTCATCGATGTCATCATCGCCAAATCGCTTAAGCCATCGTATGGCGTCCGACCATTCAGCCAACTCCTTGTCTCTCAAAGCTGCCGCAACTGTCACAATTAGGATGGGCAAACCTGAGCATCTCTTTGCCACTTCGAAAGCTTTACGTCGTATCTCCTCATCTTCTAAATTTCCCACGGTCTTCTCAAATAGAGTCCATGCCTCTTCATCTTCCAAAACGTGAAGCTGGAAATATTTCTTCACATTCACCTGCGACAATACATTTCGATTCCTGGATGTCATTAGAATCCTGCATTCTGTCTCGCAAGGGATACCTGTATCCTTTGGATTCCTGGATGTCCGGTATCCTTCGCAAGGAATCCCTATATCCTCCAGGTTGATTGCTGACCAAATATCATCCAAAATTACTAGAATCTTTTCCTCCCTTTTGAGCCGCTGATTCAACTTTTCTGCACGTGCGGCAACAGTCTCCACCTCCAATTTGTACTCCAGCCAATCTGCAATCTGTTGTTGGATTGTTTTGATATCTGGCGATTGAGATACAGTCGCCATAACAACCACTTCGAAAATCCCCTGTTCCCTGACTCGAGAGGCAACCTCTTTGACAAGCGTGGTTTTACCCACGCCACCCATCCCATACAACCCAACAGAACTGATATCAGCATCCTTCAAGGCCTGCAAAATTCCTCGAGAACCAACTCTCTTGATCTAAAGCCTTCGTGATTTTTGAAAGAAACCATGCCTTGTGGAGCATCACGGTATGAAATCCTGACGAAACTCCCTTCTCCTCGGACTTCAGCTAGCGCTGGTATCTGCTTGGCGGCCCTTCTACCAAGCTGGTGGCGAGTCTTAAAATTAGGACACAGACCGATGAAGCACGTCTTACTTGCTGTCTCGCCTTCACTGAGAATTTTGTATGCATCAGTAGCTATTTCATCGGCGCTTCTCATCCAAGTCTCAACAACATCTTCAATTTTTTCCCCAGTCCTTTGAGCCGCCTCCACCTGGTGCTGTAACAGTTGTTCTTCGGCTTTGAGCATCTCCACTTGATGTCTTAGTTTTTGGACGTTGCTATTGTAGTTCCATATGTAACCGATTTGGCGTACAACGGGATCAAACAACAACTCCGTCACTGTTGATGCAATGGAAGAGAAAATCTCCATTTCCTGCTATTCCTTTTTTTTTTTTCTTTCAAAATTTTTTTCAGATCAAAATCCCGTTTTTTAACAAAAATATTTTTATATGTTCTTAAAATCAAATAAGATTTTTTTTTTAACTTACAAAAAATTGAAAAAAAAAACGCAGACAGAAAACAATTATCTTAAATTCAACAAAGGAACAAAACGATAGCAACTAATTAAACTGAACACAAAGAAAGAAAATAAAAGAGCTTTCGGAACAAATGAGAACTGTGAGCAAAAAAAAAAACAAATATGGAATTTTGCAGAAGGAAACAATAAAGAGGAAAAGAGATTATAATTTGTTGAAAGTTTCAGAAATTAAAGAAACATCTTATTTTACAGAGATTACTATGTTGTTTGTTCGCTAAAACAGCAGGAAGAAGAAGAATGACAATGGAGAAAGTGAAAGTAGACACTGCAGTTGTATTGAAAACTACATTTTTTAGTCAAAAAAAAAAACTGCATTTTATTTTATTTTTTTTAAATTGTTGTTGAAATGATGACTTTGAAAGGCACCGACTTTGGAAAAAAGTATCATTTTGAAAGGACAAGTGGAAGTAGACATTGCAATTGTATTAAAAAAGGCATTTTAATGAAAAATAAAAATTCTGTTGAAACGATGAATTTTAAATTGGCCCCACTAGAGTTGTTCGAATCTCCTCCCATGTGTCAAAAAAAAAGAAAAAAATTCCCCCCCAAAACTAGACAATTTTGATGTAATCATTACATTGTTGGGAGATTTGAACCATTTTACTGAATTTAATGGAGCTCACCATTTATTTACTTTTTCTATTTTATTTTAATTGTTGTTTAAAATATAATTTTTTTAGAAAGATTAAAAGTTAGTATAAAGTATAATTATTTTAATAAAAAAATTATTTAAAAATTTATGTATGAATAAAATTAAAAAAAATTTATTTTTTATTAGTAATATAAAAGTATCATTTGATGTGAAATAAATTCTATTTTTAAAAAGATAATTAAAATGTAACAGACAAAATACTTGATTAATTTCTTGGAAATGGGAATTTTTTACTTTTTTAATGGGTGGTAACTGTCAGTCCCTTAAGAATTGAGTCTGTGCTGCTGTTGAGGATTTGGGCATTCTTCTTTGGCACAACCTTATCAAGATGCGATGGGCATCAAACAATGCAATGTGGCTTGAGACAGCATGTGGCTGCATGGTCTGATTAGGGAGAGGGCTACTTAGACAGTACAAACGAGTGTGCAAGGCTGGCATTGGCACTTAGCTAAGCAGCTGGATGGTGGGTATGCAGATTTGGCACATGGACATTGGCTGGTTGAGCAAGGATTCTGATTGGCAGAATAGGCTTGGCAGTTAAGGGCAGTTATGGTTGCTTCCTGAAATTGTGGAATTAAGATTTGACACACATGCAGATTGCCAACTTGGCAAGACAGTTTGTTAGGATGTCTGTAAATTATCCTTATGGCAGTTGGGGGTGTCAACTGCCACCTTAAAAATAGGGGGAAGCAAAACTGCCCTATGTAACCACTTTTGTAATTGCTCTGTGCAGTATATAAGCAGTATGTGTGCTTGGGAATTTCTGTATGAGGAGTCTCATTATTGTATCCTGATTATTGTGAGTTAAATAAACAGGTTGGGAGTGTTTCCTGTATATTGTGTTGCCTTTAATTCGAATTGATTAAAGATTGACTTGTGTTCATAACTTAACAGCCTGAAAATTTGGCTAAGTACTTGAATCTCTGTTTTGTATGTGTGGCTGAACTAAGTGTGTGCAGACTTAGTTGCTTTACAGGCCGAATTTCTAGTGTGGGAAATTGACCTTGTAACAGTAACCACCATGTGATGGCCTGATTCGTTTAGTGTATTTTTAGCATGCTGAGCGGATTAGACCATCTTCAATTCAAAATATAAATTTTATGTAAATTTTGTACTACTTTTTAATATTTACAGTAATTTAATTTCTAATTTATAGTATTAATTTTCATAAAAAAATTATTATCTGTATATTCTTTTATATCTTTTTTTTATTTTCTTACGTTTTAGGGTAAATTATATTTTCTATATATTTTGTTGCATTACACTACTTCAATTTTTACATTTGAAACAATATTTATTCATTAATGACCTTTATTAGTGTAATGCGACAAAACACAGAGGAGAAAATATAATTTACCTTACTTTTTATTATCTTTACAAATTACACCATGACCTTTTTATTTTTAATATTTATATAATGTTTAATAATGTCCATAATATTTAGGGAAAAGGTGCATTTTTACTCCCCATGTTTAGCTTGAGGACCAAATAAGCCTTCTTTCTTTTTTTGTGGCCAGATAAATTAGGTTTCCTTTAAAAATAACTTTTCAAAACCCTTTTAAATGGTGCATATATCTAAACTATAATAATCATTATCTCCTCAATGTTGTGGTAGTCATGCATGTGTTTTAAATGAGAGGTTTATTCAAGTCATTGGCCACTATAACATTCTTTGACTATATTACACTATACATGAAAAAAGCATGCAATAACTTTATAATTAAAAAAAGGGCACTCTCTATTAACAATAAAAACTTTCTTGCTCTCTTCGATCAGAGACACCGAAGCAAAGAAGAAGAAGAAGAAGCTCATCAATGGCTCCAAAATCGATCTTGCTCTTTTCTTCTTTGAGCCCGAATAATGACTGAGATACTAGCTTATAAACTTTTTAAGCCTCGTTTCCAAATCAGTTGTAGGTTTATATATAAGCTTTCTTTGTGTAAGACTAATATTAGCATGTGTAAACTCAACATCCCCATTTCTTAGTAGTGGTATCATTTTCTTCTTAGCTTTCACCTTCAAAAGACTCTCCAATACCCCAATAAGCCTACTAATAGGTATTGGTGAAGTATTCCCTAAATCAAAAATCCTAAATTGGGTTGCACCCTTCTTCTTCCCGCCACTCCTAATACTCTTCATCGTTGTATCCAAAGTAGCTAAATACCCTTTCACTATGTCATCATTTTAAGTAAAATTTGTAGCCACACTCCTCCTATCTATTGTTTCAAACATGCCGATCTCATGAATTTTTTACTCCCTGTGATCACATGCAATGCAAGATAAATGAGTTAATGGACTACCAAGTTACCAGCACAAATCTTGATAGTGCCATTTTTTTTAATGCCATGTAAAGGAAGAATACACTTTCATTTAGATGGGGCTGAAATAAAATGAGACAACCTGTTGCGTAACACTCAAGTACATCATAGATAATCTATGTGTTTCTTCTTCTTTCCTTGAAATTCATTGGTGATACACATAATTCTTAATAAAACAACATTTATCTTCTTTCACCTCTTTCACTCTCTGTCTCTTACTCGCTATCTCCTTTTACTGTATCACTCTCATAAAAAAAGCATGTTATTCTTATTTTTTCCTTCAATCCATTATGAACTAGATTTGCTTTATTTTGAAATTTAATATTTACAGTAAAAATTTAGGATTTTAACTGACTTTAAATCCATTTTTAATGTATGCCCCAAGTTTGATCCTATATCTGTTGAAAGATTATAAAAAAAATTAAAAATGTATGTTATCCTACATTGGTTAGAAGAGAAGGAAGAAGAGAGTTAGTTGGTTATAAAAGGACTCCTCCCCTTCTTTTGTTAAGTGTGTCAATCACCATTTGTATTTGGTGTACCATTGAAAGCTATTAGTTATACTAGTAGAAAATTTATGAAAAATTTTCTTGGGTATACTTGAGCTACATTGGTTAGAAGAGAAGGAAGAAGAGAGTTAGTTGGTTATAAAAGGACTCCTCTCCTTCTTTTGTTAAGTGTGTCAATCACCATTTGTATTTGGTGTACCATTGAAAGCTATTAGTTATACTAGTAGAAAATTTATGAAAAATTTTCTTGGGTATACTTGAGCTACATTGGTTAGAAGAGAAGGAAGAAGAGAGTTAGTTGGTTATAAAAGGACTCCTCCCCTTCTTTTGTTAAGTGTGTCAATCACCATTTGTATTTGGTGTACCATTGAAAGCTATTAGTTATACTAGTAGAAAATTTATGAAAAATTTTCTTGGGTATACTTGAGCTTTTGGGTGTGAGTGAGAGTTAAATATTTTATAGTGTGGTTGTAATAATTTTCCATATAGTGAATATTTTTCTTTTGGTTGTCTCTTGACAACACCTGTGGTTTTTCTCCATTTGAAAGTTTTTCACGTTAAATTATTGTGTGTTTCTCTCTTTTATTTTTTAAGTATTTTTGTTCAAGTTGTGATCTACAGGGGTAAAAGTATTTGTTGGATTGTAAGAACCCATTTTCCCTAACAATTGGTATCAAAGTCGATGGTTTGATAAGAAACTAGCTTGAAGGCAACGTAGGAATTTCTTTAAAATTCTTAGTATGCTCTGTGTTTGCAGATTTGTCCGATCTTCTACATCAGAAAAGATTTTTTAGAAATTATTGTGATCCAACTGGAGGTCCTTTGTATTGTGTTTATTGAGCATGGTATTGTGTAATTAAGTGCAGACAAGAAAGTTTTATCACAAAGGCTATAATCACCTAAGGAGGTTAGGACTTAAGTGGTACCTTTTGTGTCCCCCCAATCTTTCCTGAAAACTTTCTTAATGCATTTTGTAGATACAATTATTCACTCATTATTCACGTGTACATGAGGTCATTATAGCAAGAAGTACTGTTCAAGTATATAGAGGTACTGTGCATTGTTAAACAAAAATGAGCTTAAGTTTGTGGTGGAGAAATATGATGAGTGTGTTGATATTGACTTGTGGAGAGATGAATTCAATGATAATCAATTTGATTTACATAAGAATTTGAAGATGTGGGCAATCTTGGCACCTAACGAAAAATTACAGGAGGAGCAAGGTTCGGTAAATTGCTCCAAAATTAGTAAATGGAGATGCTGATATTATCGTCAACAGTGGGTCTTTTTTCTCCATAAGAGACTGGATTGTCCTTTTGGCATGTCATTGATCTCCAAGGTTTGCCATGAAAGAGGACGTGTTACTGCTAGCGGGTCCACAAGTTTGCACATGGGCATTGGTTGACAGTTGATGCAAGGTGTGTGGTGGAATTGATTTTGATGGCTAATGAACTTCCTAGAAAAGTCAACATTGGAAGTTGTACCATAACTTATTAGTAGTTTTTCGACATGAATAGGATAAGGTGAAAATTCTTGGAGTTGGTGAATTTCAAGTATGTATACTCTTATGGTGGAGTATGAAAATTCTTATTTTTTAGAATTGTGAGTGTCATAGCTGATGGTGAGGTAACTGTTGATTTTTTAATTTTTTAATCATAGTGGAGATTGTTGAAAAATGATAAAAAAAAATTAAAAATGTATGTTATCCCACATTGGTTAGAAGAGAAGGAAGAAGAGAGTTAGTTGGTTATAAAAGGACTCCTCCCCCTCTTTTATTAAGTGTGTCAATCACCATTTGTATTTGGTGTACCATTGAAAGCTATTAGTTATATTAGTAGAAAATTTATGGAAAATTTTCTTGGGTATACTTGAGCTTTTGGGTATGAGTAAGAGTTAAATATTTCTTAGGTATACTTGAGCTTTTGGGTGTGAGTAAGAGTTAAATATTTTTCTTAAGTATACTTGAGCTTTTGGGTGTGAGTAAGAGTTAAATATTTTATAGTGTGGTTATAATAATTTTTCATATAGTGAATATTTTTCTCTTGGTTGTCTCTTGACAACACTGGTGGTTTTTCTCCATTTGGAAGTTTTTCATGTTAAATTATTGTGTGTTTCTCTCTTTTATTTTTAAGTATTTTTGTTTAAGTTGTGATCTACAGGGGTAAAGGAATTTGTTGGATTGTAAGGGCCTATTTTCCCTAACAATATCTTGTAGTACAATGATTTCTAGGTATGTCAAATCTGAAAAACCAAATGATGCACACAAAATGTTTATGGGTTATATATTGATTCTTAAATACCTCTTAAAGGTTTGTGGGTTATATATTAAGATAAAATACCTCTTAAAGGTTATGGGTTATATACTGATTCTTGCAATCAATCACTTTTTGAAATTCTATAAACTTCTTTGTACAATTAACCTTTCTACTAACATCATCTGTATAGCCTCAATATAACCACCAATGAAAACTAAGTCCCTCAATGCATTCAGATTGCCAAAAATAACTAGCTCTGTGACTTAATCTTGATCCTTTTGATAGCCTTATTATATTTCTCATCACCTCATCAATTCATGGTTGAACAATATCCTATTACATGAAAATAACCCATATCTCATTTAAGCAAGCCTATGGAAACCACATCAATAATATACAACGACATATAATTAGTGTAGTGAATTTTTCCTAAATTGCAGCAACGACTCTGAGTCCTTTTTATTGTCAACAACAATAAGGAAAGAGAGAGATCAATGGGTTATAAGGGAGCAATAGGTTGTGATTATTATGTGAGCAATCGATTGTGGTTGCTTTATGAAGATTAAGAAGAAGATGAAGCAGGAAAAGATAAAGAGAAAGTAATAAGAGGAGAAGAGATTGCCATGTCATCCATTCAATTTACCGAAAGTGACTGCCATTTTTAAAATATGAGTGATAAGGGCTTGAAAAGCTGTTTTTGAGGGAACCCTAATTTATTTGGCCATAAAAATAGAAAGAGGGCTTGTTTTCCATTTGCATGATCAAATTCCTAATTTTAGACTTTAACAAAAAATTTTAATACTAATAATTTCAACTAAGTGTGTAGGGAATTATATACCAAACATATACCAAGCATATACATTTATAGATGAATAGTAATTTTTGGGCTAATTCAACCTCTGAGATTCAAGAAGACTTTTGACATCTTTAGAGCTCTATAATGAGAAAATGATCTTCTTCACTTTTGAAGTAGACATCTTAAGATTTCTAAATTGAGCTTTCTTGTCAAAATTTAAGCTCATTTGGGTATGTAAATCTTTAGTCAAAGTCAGCATATGCAACTTGCATTTTAGTTTGCTCAGCTCTTAGTATTTCAGTAATATCTTGAGCTACAGATGTCCAATTGAGGTGATTGAAAGTTTTATGGAAATAACTACAAATTTTATGAGTAACATTTTAATTGATTCGATCATCTTTAGTTCCGTTCATGAGCATCTCATGAGTCGGTCATAAGCTATCCTCGTTTTGGTGTTCTTGTTGAGGAAAAAGGTAGTGCTACTCACGAGCAAAATTCATAAGTACTTTTGCTCATGAGCTACTCATAAGAGAGCTCTTAATAGAAATATTTTAATGCAACAGATATATTTTTGATCCTCACGAGCACTGTTTACTCATGAGCGGCATTTTGACAGAATAATGTCTAAGATTGATTCAAAATAAAATATAGACATTGGAGGCATGTTTGATACATCCAATAGACATATTTTTGAGTGTTTGTTTATATAAACACTCTTTAGAATTCAATTGAAAGTTTAAGAAACTTGTCCATCATTCATTATCTCTTAAGCATTCAATTAAGCTTTAAAAATTCTCTTAAACAATTCTTTGTTTGTATAACACTTGTGAGAGTTAGTTGTGTGTTAGAAATAGAATTTCTCTTTATCTTAAATCTTGGGATAGATTAGAAGGAAGTGAGATTTATTTCTAAAGGAATTTTTTTAAGTGTTTTCTATTGAAACACTTAGGATTTGGTTTTTGAGTGAGCCTTAAAACTCAAGTTGTAAGGTTGTAAGAGTGAGCCATAAAACTCTTGTGTAATCTCAATCTTGTGAATAAGATTATGAGTGATTGAAAATCTTAACTTAGGGATAAGTTAAGTGGAGACGTAGGATTATTATGGAATATGAACTCCTTAAATCTTTGTGTCTTTCATTCTTCCTTCTCAACTTCCATTCAATTCTTGCAAAGAATTTTTTTAATTTCTCATTTTTATTCGATAGTCCTATTCACCCCCCTCTAGGACTCTTTTCAATTAGTATCAGAGCTTGAATTCTAGGTACTTCATTGCTAGAATACAAGATTATGGGGAATGAATCATAAAACATCTCTTCTTTTATGCCATTCTTTAATGGTAGTGACTATTCACAGTGGAAATTTAAAATGGAATTATATCTTGTTTGTGATTCCATTAAACTTTGGGACATTGTCCTAAGAGGTTGGGAACCACCTATAACTATCATTGATGGTATGGTAACTACTATTGTAATAAGTTAATGGAGCGTTGATCAAAAGGAAGAAAATCACAAAAATAAAAAAGCTATGATTACTCTAGTCTCCTCCATGATAAGAGAAGAAGGAGGTAAGCTTCAACATTGCATTTTGGCTAAAGAAATATGGGAAACCTTAGAAAACCACTATGAAGGCAACATTCAAGTAAGAAGCAAGAAGGTTCAACTTTATATGTATGAATATGAACTCTTCAAAATGAAGCCTTAAGAATCAATCATGAAGATGAAAAACCATTTTAATGCTCTCCTCACAACCCTCAAAAAACTTGGAAAATATTTCTCCAAAGAAGAGGTAAAAAATAAGATTCTAAGAATCCTACTTAAGAAGGATTGAGAATCTCATGTTACATCAATTGAGGAAGCTTAAAAACTCTCTACTTTATCAATCTATGTACTCATTGGTAAGCTCTTAACACATAAGCTCACCATCAAGCAAAAGGTGAAGAACAAAAAGAGAAAGAAGAAAAGAAAAAGAGCATTGCTCTAAAAGCTCTTCAAGAAGATAGTGAAGAGGAAAGCATCAAAGATTCTAGTGATGAAGATGGTGACATTTCTATGCTCACTAGGAACTTTAAGAAGTTCTTGAGAAAGAAAAACTTCTCAAGAACAAGGGACTTCAATAAGAAGTTTGAAGGAGATGGGAAGAAGAAAACAAAAGAGGTTACTTGCTATGAATGTAAGAAACCGAGACACATTAGAAGTAAATGTCCCAAACTCAAATTTAAAAGCAAGGGAGTAAAAGATAAGAAGAAGTCATTCAAAGCTACTTGTAATGATTCCTCCGAATCTGAAGAGGAAGAGGAATAACAAAAAGTTGCCAATCTTTACTTCATGGTAATTGAAAATGAAAATGAGGTACCATCCACTTCTTATTCTTCCTTTGATGAATGTGATGATTATTGTGATGATGATGATAAGAGCTCTATTATGAGAAAATTACTTGTTAAATGCGAAAGTTTATTAACTAAGAAGAAACAATATAAACGTGAGTTAGCTAGCTTAAACAAAGATTATGAATGTTTAAAAAATGATTTTGCTAAACTTGTTGCATTAAATGAAAAACTTGTTAGTAATGCTAAATCTTCTAATTCTTTGGAAGATCAACTTAAGAAAGCAAATGATGAAAATCATAAGCTTTTTAAGGAGGTTTTAGAATTAAAGAATTCCATTGCTAAATTTAAGAGAGGAAAAGAAACTTTAGATAGTCTTCTTGACTCTAAAAAATTTCATGGAGATACCTATGGAATTGGATATAAATATGGAATGCATTCATCATCATCACACATTAATTTTATAAAAGCTTTATATGATTCCACTCCTTCTATCTCCAAATCAAATGAGACTTAAGCTTTCAAAGGTAAAAGATCTCATGTGTTAAATAGTAAGGAAAAGTCTTATAAGATTAACCCTTTATTTACATAAAGAGGTAAGGGTCAAACTAAAGCACCTCAACCCAAGTCTACTTATATATACACTAGACACAATTATAATAGGCATGCTACACAACACAATGCACATAAATATGTTGCATAAACTTATCGAAATACATATCACCATTGCCAATGCATGTCTCACTCAATGACATAAAATAATAGGAGACACACGCAACACCAAAGGCATGTTGCACGCACTAGGAAAGCATTTCATCCTAGGAGGAATAAATTTTAGATATTGTATGTTCATATTGCATAATCAAAGGACATACTAATAATGTGTGCTTTTATAGAAGACTACACATGAAGTTACTTCATTTGGATTATTTTGAAAATAACTAACCTAGACCAAAAAAGGTTTGGGTTTAAAAGAATACTTAAATTGCTTCATGTAGGTGTGCTTAAAATCCATAAGAATAAAAAGCAAGTGGTATCTTGATAATGGATGTTCAAGGCATATGACGGGAGACAAAGAGTAATTCAATAAACTTGATGCTAAGGATGGATGACACGTTACTTTCAAAGACAATGCAAAAGGAAAAATTACTGGCATTAGAGAAATAGGTAATCCTCAATCCTTATCTATACATCATGTGTTATTTATTGATGGTCTTAAACATAATTTTCTTAGTATAAGTCAATTATGTGACATGGAAAATAAGGTGACTTTTTATCCTAAAAATTGTTTTGTTAGTAGTCTTGATGAAAACAAAGTTATTTTTAGTGGTGAAAGAGTAGACAATGTTTATGTCATTGACTTGAATAAAATTGATAACAAAGACTTAAAATGCTTAGTGTCTATTTCTCATGACATATGGACATGACATAGAAGGTTAGGACATGCAAATTTTGAGCTTTTGAATGATCTTTGTAAACATGAACTTGTGAGTGGTTTACCTAAGCTTGAATTTACTAAGGATAAACCTTGTGATGCTTCCTAAAAGGGAAAAAAATCTAAGTCCTCATTTAAGCTAAAAAATGTAGTGTCTACTTCTAGACCACTTGAACTTATACATATGGATTTATTTGGACCAACTAGAGTTGCTAGTCTCAGTGTAATGCACTATGCATATGTATTAGTTGATGACTACTTTAGATTTACGTGGGTGTATTTTCTTGCTCATAAGAATGACGCTTTTAAAGCTTTTGAAAATTATGCTAAAAGAGTTAAAAAAGAAAAAGGTTTTTGTATTTCATCTATTAGAAGTGATCATGGAACTAAATTTGAAAATGAATTTTTTAAAAACTATTGTAATGAAAATGGTATTTCTTTTACATTTTCATCTCTTAGAACTCTCAACAAAATGGGGTAGTTGAAAGGAAAAATAGAACTCTTGTGGAAATGGCTAGAACAATGCTTCATGAGTATCATTTGACTCTATACTTTTAGGTGGAAGCTGTTAACACATCTTGTTAAATTTCAAATTGAGTTTCTAAAAGGCCAATTTTAAATAAAACATCTTATGAGCTATGGAACAATAGACAACCTAAAATCTCATATCTAAGAATATTTGGATGCAAGTGATTTATATTAAACACCAAGGATAATCTTGGGAAATTTGATTCCAAAGTCGATGAAGGAATTTTCCTAGGCTATTCTATTTCTAGTAAAGCATATAGAGTCTTTAATAAGAGAACTCTAGTAGTTGAAAAGTCAATGCATGTTGTATTTGATGAATCAAACTCACTTGATCCTAAAAAGGATGTTTGTAGTGTTGATGATTTTATAGGTGAAAATGAAATTGTGGAAACACAAGAAAAGAATGTTAGTTAGCCTTTGGAACTTGAAGGTCCAAGCAAAGAGGAAAATGAGGAGACGTCACAACCTGCCTCGAAAGATTAACTTCCAAAGGATTGGCAATATAAGAAAGCACATCCTCAAGACCTCATCATAGGTGATACTATAAAAGGGGTAACTATTAGATCTAAACTTAAGTCTATTGTTAATTTAGCTTTCATTTCTCAAATTGAACCTAAAAATATTAATGATGTTTTGAGTGATGTATTTTGGGTCCTTGCTATGCAAGAAGAGTTAAATCAATTTGAGAGAAACAAGGTTTAGACCTTGGTTCCTACACCTAAATATCATCCTATTATTGGAACCAAATGGGTGTTTAGAAAGAAGATAAATGAGCAAGGTGTCATAATTAGGAACAAAGCTAGACTAGTAGCTAAAGGTTATAATCAAGAGGAAGGCATTGATTATGATGAAACCTTTGCCCCTGTTGTAAGGTTAAAAGCTATTAGGATGCTACTTGCATTTGCATCATATATAGATTTTAAACTTTATTAAATGGATGTTAAAAGTGCATTTTAAAATGGTTTTATTGAAGAGGAGGTATATGTTGAACAACCTTCGGGTTTTAAAAATTTTGACTCTCCAAATCATGTGTTTAAACTTTCAAAAGCACTATATGGATTGAAACAAGCTCTAAGAGCTTTGTATAAAAGATTGAGTAACTTTTTACTAGAGAAAAGTTTCTCTAAAGGAAAGGTTAACACAACTCTTTTTATAAAGAAATCCAAGCATGATTTATTAATTGTTCAAATTTATGTTGATGATATTATTTTTGATGCTACTAACCATTACCTGTGTGAGGATTTCTCTAAGTTAATGCAAGGAGAATTTGAAATGAGTATGATAGGAGAACTCAAATTCTTTCTTGGACTTCAAATCAAGCAATATAAAGATGAGATTTTCATCAATCAAACTAAATATGCAAGAGATATTCTCAAGAAGTTTGGTATGGATGGAGCTAAATCAAGCAAAACTCCAATAAGCACCATAACCAAACTTAATAAGGATGTGAATGGCAAATCAGTTGATGAAAAGCGATTTAGAGGTATGATCGGATTCCTTCTTTATTTAACTGCTAGTAGACCTAACATTATGTTTGCTAGTTACTTGTGTGCTAGATTTCAATCTAGTCCTTGGGTATCTCATTTGAATGCTATCAAAAGACCGATGCTAATATCTTTGTCATGACCCAAACTGAGAGTCATGACCGGAGCTAGGGAATTCGAATTCTTTCGAATCCGGAACTTATAGCAAGCCTTAAAAATAAAATACGAATGCAATAATAAATAAAAATACGTCAAAATTAAAACTTTAATTCAATATAAAAATAAACACATATATGTCATATCATAAATAAAAATATTCATACAATATTATGATACAAATCCCAAAATAAAATAACACACTACTAATATAATAACACTACTACTAATACAATAATACTATTATTGTAGTTTTCTAGAATATAATAAAAGTTCAAATATGAAATTTACATAAAATAGCCGGGGCGGAAGAAGACCGGTGTAAAGCACTACATGTACGGTCTGACGAAGAAGACTATTCTCAAAAAAATATTGAGGGGAGTTAGACTTCATTGAGTGAATTATTATAATATATATACATGCACCTCCTAATGTCATATGCAATCAAGCATCAATTTATAGATATAAATATATATAGGCATTTCACACAAATGCTGAAATCTACTTATATATATATATATATATATTAAATACAGAAATCATGTATTTAAGTGAAGGATCAAATAGAACCATAATGATATTTGTAACCTCAAACAAATATCTCACAAGCCATGCAGACTTACTTAATTCCAAATAAATTTTCTTATTCCATTTTGGACTGTAGACTGGCCTTGAGGCACTAAGTCAACTGAGCTCCAGCAACCACACTATTCACTCACTGAATTCTCAATTTCACAATAATCAATTTACCTCAAATGATCTCATAAAATTAACCCTAAAATCTATCGCACCAGTACGTACACAGTCCTAGTGCAGGCCACTAGGAAGCACGTTCTATTGATATCGTTCGAATAAAATCGTATATTTATGGAAAATAATTACATGCATAATTAAACATAAATAACATTCATAACAGAGAAATTTACCATATATATATTAGACATATACCAAAAATATACTAAATATATTCCAAGTATATATATGCTACATATAACCAAAATCAACCATAAATATACCCAAAATATACCAGAATGCATATTGAGAAATTATCAAGTATATATCATTGCATATATGTCGAAATATATTAAAAATATACCAAAAATATATTAAACCACTTAATGAAATAATTCATATCAAAATATAATTATTTATAATCATGCATTATATGTAATGTATATATAAAATAATAACTCACAAGTTTGCGCTCCTCGAGACTGGCTCGACGAGCCTGGTTCGATAGGCATTAGTGTCGACGTAGCTAGAAAATAAATGATAATAATAATCAGAATAAATTTCTAACTTATACTTCTAAGAATTCTAAAGAGGACTCGATTTAGGAATCCAAAACTTAGACAAGTACAAAAATTTAGGATCGACCCAATGTCACGTTTACGAATTTTATCAAAAATTCAGTAGAACCTCTTCTGTAAAACAGACATCTCTCTATTGACAGTAGAGCCGATCCTGCAAAAAAAAAAAAACACTTCTAATACCATAAAGTTCAACAACTCGGGTTGGAACCCCGAACTACACAAATTGCCAACCGAGGTTCACAAATCACCAAAAATTAATATAAAATAATAAATATATTAAAAATCATTAAATTCCATAGACATCCACAAAATACCAAAATATAATGCATTTGAACATTAAATCACTAAATACAATTATTTCCACAATAATTAAATAAAATCTCAAATAATAATATATAATATTAATAAAAATAAAAAATTTCAATAATTCAACATATAATAGTAAAATTCACTTTTATATACTCAAATAGCTTAATTATAAAATAAAAGTAATTAAAAATCCATTTAATCACCAAAATAGCCAATAATATATTATTGAATATAATTTTTGAAAATTGCTATTAATTAGTTAAAAAAAGTAAATAATCTATAAAAATCATTTTAATACCCTATATAATTTTAAAATCATCTAAAACACATTATTTAACTATAATTTCTACAAAAATACATAATTAACCTATATATACAAAATTCACATAATATAAAAATATTCTAAAAAATTATATAAATTCACTAAAAAATATTTTATAAATTCTAAAATTATTAACTCAAATTACTAACACTAATTTAACTAAATTTTCATTAAAACTAATTAATTAACATAATTATCAAAAATTCAATATTTTAATATTAAAATAATAAAAAATTACCCATAATTCAAATTAATTCAAAAAAATAAATAAAAATTATTTTTAGGAAGATTAAGTTGCCATAAGCAACATTTGCAAAGCAAGAATTCATGAATAAATCAAGATCAAGTTAAAAATAAAAAATAAAAATCCTAAAACACATAAACTAAACATTGAAGATAACTCAAAATCAAGTGAGATTGAGCTCAAACGGAGCTTAGAATTGAACTCATCGAAGCTTGAAGGTTCAAATAAGACCAGAGCGATGATTTGGGATGGCCAGAATCATAGTAGCTAGCGTGAAGCTCCACTTGCTGTCTACTGCTGTTTCTGGTGGTTCTGGCAGTCGTCCGACGTGCTATAGGCGATGGACAGCAGCTGTGAAGGAAGAGGAGTCGACAGTGTTAAGTGATGGTGGTGGTTGGTGGTCCGACGGAGCTAGTTGCACAGGCAGTGGGTTTTGCACAGTGAAGGGAAGAAGATGGCGTGGAAGAAGAAGAAAGCAGGGGAGAAAGAATAGCTTGGACCCGAAAATCTTAACTTTTTACCTTTATATATATATATATATATATATATATATATATAATATATACTTATATATACAACATATAGGCACACACATGCACACATAATAACAACAACAACAAAAACAACAACAACAATAATAATAATAATAATAATAATAATAATAATAATAATAATAATAATAATAATAATAATAATAATAACTTTAATATTTTAAATAATAAAGCTTCCAAAATAAATTATTTTACATAAATAAAACTTTTAGAATAAAATAAATAAATAATATTCACAATTAATGACAATAATATATAAATAAAATTTAAAATTTTATTAACACTGCATATCTCATAATAACTTTATATTATTTAAAATACAGGGTCATTACATTTATTTAACTGCTAGTAGACATGATATTATGTTTGCTACTTGCTTGTGTGCTAGATTTCAATCTAGTCCTAGGGTATCTTATTTGAATGCTATCAAAAGAATTTTTAAATATCTTTGTGGTACAATGCATTTAGGACTTTGGTATCCTAAGAGCTCTTCCTTTGACTTGATTAGTTATTCAGATGTAGACTTTGCCGGTAGTTTACTAAATGGAAAAAACACTTTTAGAGCTTGCCAAATTTTAGGTAATTGCTTAGTTTAGTAAGAAAACAAGTTTCGGTTACCTTATCCATCACTAAAGCAGAATATGTGGCAACTAATTTTTGTTATTCACAAGTTCTATGGCAAAAACAACGACTATTGGACTATGGTATAAAACTTGATCACATTCCAATCAAATGTGACAATACAAGTGCTATTAACTTTAGAAAGAATCTCATTTAGCATTCTAGAACTAAGCATATTGACATTAGACATCATTTCTTGTGTGATCATATTCAAAATGGTGATATCTCACTTGAATTTGTTGATACAAATAATCAACTTGTAGATATCTTCACCAAACCTCTCAATGAAGAGAGATTAAATTTCATTAAGCTTGAACTTGGCATGATTGATGGTTCTAGCTTGTCTTGATTTTATGCTTAATTGATGGTTGGATTATTTTCATATGAAATCATTTTATGCTTATTAAAAACATGGACTTAGCATGTTTTATTTTGTTTGTGTTTTGAAAGTTCCTATTTAGTTTTTATTTATTTTTAGTATACTTTGCTTATCTAAGTTTTGGCTGTTAAGTTTGTTTTATAATTATTTTTCATCAGTTTATGTTCAGTTTACTTTTTAGATATAAACCATGAGCTGTTATTCTGTTTTATAATTATTTTGTGTCAGTTTTACTTTAGTTTATCTTCTGGATATTTTCTAGATATAAGCCATAAGCTATTAGTTTTATGTTTTGCCTACAATTTATATCTTAATATCATTGTAACTCTATCCTTTTTTTTAGTGCAAAAGGGTGAAATCTTTGAATTTGTTTAATTTATTATTTATTATGTTTATACATACAAAATTCATGTTTAATTTATTCATGTATAAATTCTTCTTAGGAATTGTTTTAATCTTTGATAATGCATGAATACTTTTAAGATTTGATCTATCTTGGTTTTGCCAAAGGGGAAGGAATAATTACGTTTGCATGTATACTTAGTTAAATTTTTTATGCTTGAATCATTTTCAAATATATGTTTGTGTTAGTGATATAACTTTTTGAAATATAGGGAGAAATTTTTATAAAGATTTTGAGTATCTTCGCTTTCATTGTTTTGGTTTTTAATCTTTTATTCTTTCTAGAATTTTTGGCTCTTTTAGGTTCATTTCCCCTTATATCTCTCCCTTTTCTTTTTAGTCTTTGACAAAGGGGGAGAAAAAGCTATAGGCATGGGCTATGGGGATAAATAATTGTGTTTGAGTTTGTGATATGCTAAGTGCCATATGATTATATATGATTGATTGACTAACTACATGATTATGTACTATTTTGTGATGCATTATAGTAAGACTACATACATATATATTTGAAATTATTTCCGTAAAAAGGGGAATAAAAGTATTAAACTTATATTTATTATCATGCCCAAAAAGGAGGAGAAATAAAGAAATATATTTGTTAAAAGAAATAAATAATTTTATTTCAATTGGTATCTTTTCAAAAATTATCGCCTTTATGATTATTTAATTTTTTTTATATATTCTAATACATGATAAATATGGAATTTATGCATATGTTAAGGGAGAGAAAAATATTTTCTCATTTTGCATCTATTTAATTTGAAAGGGGGGCTATTTTTAATTAACATGCTTATACATGTTATTTATTTTTTTTCACACTCACACACATTATTTATTATCTTTTCAAATTAGTTGTCAAAGCCAAAAAGGGGGAGATTGTTAACCATTTGCATGATCAAACTCCTAATTTTGGACTTTGACAAAAAATTTTGATACTAATAATTTCAACTAAGTATGTAGGGAATTATATACCAAACATATACCAAGCATATACGTTTTTGGAAGAATATTAATTTTTTGGGCTAATTCAACCTCTGAGATGCAAAAAGGCTTTTGACATCTTTAGAGCTCTATAATGAGAAAATAATCATCTTCGCTTTTGAGTTAGACGTCCTAAGATTTCCAAATTGAGCTTTCTTATCAAAATCGGAGCTCATTTGGATATTCAAATCTTCAGTCGAAGTGAGCATATGTAGCTTGCATTTTAGTTTGCATAGCTTGTAGCATTTCAGCAATATCATGAGCTACAAATGTCCAATTGAGGTGATTCAAAGTTTTATGAAAATTTGAGACAATTATCTACAACTTTTATGAAGAACATTTTGGCTGATTCGATAATCTTCAGTTCCATTCATGAGCATCTCATGAGCTAGTCATGAGTTGTCCTCTTTTTAGTGTTCTTATTGAGGAAAGGGGCAGTGCTGGTCATGAGCCATAGTCACGAGCACTTTTGCTAATGATCTGCTTGTGAGGGCAGTACTATCAGCTCCTAAGAGAAATATTTAAATGCAGCAGATATATTTTTTCTCCTCACGAGCCAAAACTTGCTCCTCATAAATACTATTTACTCGTGAGCGGCGTTTTGATAGAATAAAGTCCAAGATTGATTCAAAATCAAATATAGACATTGGAGGCATGTTTGATACATCCAACAACCATATTTTTGAGTGTTTGTCTATATAAACACTCCTTAGAATTCAATTGAAAATTTAAGAAACTTGTTTATCATTCATTATCTCTTAAGCATTCAATTGAGCTCTAAAAATTCTCTTAAACAATTCTTTATTTGTATAACTCTTGTGAGAGTTGGTTGTGTGTTAGAAATAAAATTTCTCTTCATCTTAAATCTTGAGATAGATTAGAAGGGAAGTGTGATTTATTTCTAAAGCAATTGGTTTAAGTGTTGTCCATTGAAACACTTGGGGTTTGGTTTTTGAGTGAACCTTGAAAACTCAAGTTGTAAGGTTGTAAGAGTGAGCCATAAAAATCTTGTGTAATCTCAATCTTGTGAATAAGATTGTGAGTGATTAAAAATCCTAACTTGAGGATAAGTTAAGTAGAGACGTAGGATTATTGTTGAATCCGAACTCCTTAAATCTTTGTATCCTTCATTCTTCCTTCTCAACTTCCATTCAATTATTACAAAGAATTTTTTTTAATTTCTCATTTTTATTTGATAGTCCTATTCATCCCCCCTCTAGGACTCTTTTAAGGGCTTATTTGGTCCTCAAGCTAAACATGGGGGGCGAAAATGCACCTTTTCTCTAATATTTATGTTATGTTAAAAACATTTCATAAAAAACCATAATCTCTTTTTCACTCAATTTTCTCTTCTTTATTTTCTAAACACTCATCTTCCTTAAGGAAAGAGAGATGGCTATTCTTGGCCTAAAATTACCCCTATACACATCTCTTTTATTAATTGATTTCTTAAATAAGTTTTTATTCTACAGATCTAGATTTTATTTTATTTTTTATGATTTTATTGTCTTGTTGTGACGTTTGGTTTTTCACCATCTTATTGCGACATTTGGTTTTTCATTGTCATGTTGTGATGTTTTATTTTCTGTTATCTTGTTACATTTTTTATTTGTATGTGGGCGATTCAGAAGAGTAAAACATATTCGATCAGACAGAGACAACAAATTAGATTATAATTGTCAATATATTGCATAATTGGAGTTATAAACATTCTAGTCACTATAGTATTATCAAATTTGTAGGCTTTGAGTTGATTTATTATGTTATTAACCTGAGTGTTGTTTCAACCTTTATGGTTTTAAACGAATTTATATCTATGTTTTTATGATTGTATTACTAGTTTGAATCAATAAAATTATTTCTTGTTTCAAACAATAATATTTATGTTATGTTATTCTATATTCATGGGAATGTAATTAATAATATATGTAATTAATATAAATAATCATATAAATTTTGAAAATATAAATAATAATGCATTCAATTAATTGTTAATTAATGAATAAACAAAATTATTATCATGATAAAGGAAATATAATAAGGGTAAATTACTATTACCCCCTGAGGTTTGGCCAAACTAACTATTTCATCCATACTTTTGTAAAAGTCAATTAAATATCCCCTTACATTTGACACAGTGAACTATTTACCTCCTTTGTTATATTTCTTCATAAGACACAGTTAATTTTATGTTTTAAAGTGGGGTATAAATAAAAAATATTTTATAAAATCCAAAAATGCCCTTTTATAATTGAGTATAAAACATAATCAACTCATTTACACAAATTTAACCTAAAAACTATTTCAGTCCTGGAATTTACTTGCCTCCTCCTCCTCTTTTTTTTTTTCATTTTATTTGAAGAAGCTGAAATAGAATTTGGGTTTTGATTTGCTAGGCAACACAATGTTGGATTCAAGTGCAACATCAGAAAAAATTTGGGAAGGACGGTACTTGAATGTGAACTGCGGCTATGGAAGGAAGGTTGGTATTAAGATTTGTGAAAATGATCAAAACAAGAACTGGTTATAATACTATTGCATATTCGAAAAATGCACAGGATTCCTTGGTTGGTGTAAAAAAGTGGTCACCTTTCCACAGAGCCAAAGTGGAGGAGCAAGCACTCCTGTTCTTCGCTGGAGGACCACTGTAGGCCATAACGACACATATGTTGTCCTCAATGAGATAAAAGATGAAAATTTGAATGTGTAGCTTAAAAATCAAAGGCTATTTGGGAAATTTGAAGATTTGGAAGGTGGGCTTCATTATGTGAGGAGTGTACTTACAGGCCGTGTGATGTTATTACTCATGTTGTATGGTTTTCTTTTGGTTATTCTTAGTAGGTAGTAAAAATTGAAGGAATGCATTATTATGTGGTGAAGGGGATTTTGAGTGGGATGAAGCTTTTTTGTAAGCTTAAATTATGGCGTCACTATCTATTTAATTTTTTTTATTAATTATGGGATGGGATAAAGCTTTTTCTTAAATGCAACCTGTAGTGGTTTTATGTAGGTAGGTATTGAAGTAAATGGCTATTAGTTGTATTAATAATGTAAATGCTAAAGGTTGCATTTTCTAGTAAATGCAATAGTCTTCGATGTTCTAAGTATATCACTTTGAATTTTAAAAAAGTTGCCAAGTCTGCGAAACTTAAAGGAAAAGACAATAAAAGTTATCTATTTACAATTGAAATAGTAAACTTTTACAATAAAATTTGGCTTTGTATAACATTTGATAATAAACTTACATAAAAAAAATTGACATGTCTTAATAAAGTAAAAAGAAACAAATAATAAAATTGGCATTATATGCTACAAGAACTTATTCACAACAAGCAACTTTCATTTCCAACATAAACAAATTTGCTACAAAGTTGTACTTAAGCATTATATGCTATATGAACTTGTTCACTGCAATGCCCAAGTTCAACTTTAATTGAATCATAGCTTGTCCAATACATCAACTCCCAAAAAATACATTATCTATTATCAAACAAAAAGTTTCTTCTAGTTTAGCAACCATAAAATACAATCATCATTATCCAAAAAAAAGTTATGACACTTTTCTATAAACACTAAATTTCACATAAAGCGTAGTCATTGTGTCCCCAAATTTGGCCTTTGTATACTTCGATTGCCAATTCCAGTATAGCCTCCTTGGCTATAAGAGGTTAGTCTTGAAGTGCTTTTCCTTGAAGAAGCATGTCTTGTTGTATTGCCTTCATATTGAGGAGCCTGCATATTAAAGCCAATCATGATAAGTTATCTCCAATTAAAAGCAAAAAAAAAAAAAAACTCTTGGATTATACTAACTCTTGAATCAGTAAGAGCTCTTTGGCAACCTCTTTTGTTGTGACCTAGTTGGCCATAATTGTTACATCTAATAGTGCATGATCTTTTCCTTGCAGTTGATGGTCAAACTTCACTTGTTTAGCATGATCTATTCACTCTTGGCCTGCCTAATAATCTTTTCAATGAGGGAGGGTACATATGCAATAAAGTATCCTTGATTTCTAAGTCCATTTAGGGTAAAGGATGTATAATACCACTATACGCTTTAAGGTGCCTCTGAATATAGTGAACTTCATCTACATATTCCTTAGGATTATCTCTTTTATAGCTAATGCAAATTGCTGCATGCTTATAAGGGATTCCTGATATCTCCCACCATTTGCAACTACACTTTCTATCGTTGAGATGAACAACATACCTCACTTTTCCCTCAATTACCTCATTTTTATCATTTTTATCTGGTATCAATTTGCATGCTCTACTTGCATTAATAACCTTATTCAAGTTATGGTGTTAGTTTTCCCTCCTAAGAACATGTTCTAGCATATCTCTTATGTAACCTAATCATGCATTTTTGTCTAAATATATCAAAGATTTGAACTATAGGCATCCCTCTAATTTTGCCTAACCAGTTATTGAAAGACTTAATCACATTATTTATGTAATGCTCACTTTTTGATATTATAGAGAATGCATATCTAGCCCAACTCTTAAGTGGTATTTCAACTAAGTAGTCAAAGGGTTTACTGTCCACTAATGTGTTTCATTTCTTTCATTTTTATCCAAAATTCATAACCATAAGTGCTTCTGGTAGCAGCCCAAAAATAATTCTTAAGTCCTAAACTTGTAAATTTTCTACAGAAGTTCACAAAAATGTGCCTACAACAAAACCTGTGGTCTGTTGAAGGAAAGACAACCTGAATAACATCAATTAGCCCTTAAAAATTAATAGTTACATAATACTAAATACACCTCACAAGTTGTAATCTTACTACATAATACAAATAAGAATTACCTTTTATCTATTTGACGTAAAGGTGTAATGTCCCCCTTCATCTTCATAACCTATACATCCTTTCAAGTAATTAAGGAAGAACAACCAAGAGTCTTTGCATTCTCCTTCAACAACTACTAAAGTAAGGGGCATTACACCTTTATTTCCATCAAGTGCCACTGTACTAAGAGCATACCCCCCAAATGCTCCTTTTAAATGATAACCATCAAGGCCAATGAAAGGCCGAAACCCTTTTAAGAAACCTAACTTCATCACTTTGAAATAGACAAAAACCCTTGTGAACATTGAAATTTCATCTAAATTATGCTTCTCAAAATGTTGAAATTTAACTACTGTTCCAGGATTTATTAATATGAGGCTTTTCATATACTTCTTCAAGACCTTGAATGAATCAGTGTGGGATCCATCATTGCCATCTTTAGCCAATATTTTAGCTCTGTATAACTACCATCTTGGGGCTTCAATGTCCTATTTTTATTTTATTTCTTACTCCAATAATTTGTAATTAATTGTTAGGTCAACAACTAATAAATCCTTCGGCTTGTCTGAAATCCATCTTATGTTAGCATTAGGATTTTTTTAACTGGTCTAATGCATGTATGATCACCACTGAGTGTCTTCACCATAAATGTAACCTTGTCATTAAAAAATGACGCATGCAATCTCCAATCATATCCTTTACCAATGCATAAAACAGTAATTCTGTCATGTCATTCTTCTTCCAATCTAAAATGTATCCTCCTTTTACAACATAATCTCTCAGAACCCTTCTATAATGTTAGACATCATCAAATACATGTCCCTTTTCAAAGAGAATTTCACCATCATCCTTTGGTGCAAAGGGTATAGCACCCATCCCTTTATAGGGATATAAATTACTCCTATTTCTAACTCTTTGCTCCCTGTGATTCTGAACCTGTTTAACCTCTTCTTCATCATCAACATCACTTAATTCAATAATTTTTTCTTTATCTGAACCTGTGTTACTCAAGTCTTCACTGTCATTGACATCTTCATTATGCTCACTTTCTTGATCATCATCGTCATTAGTTGTCTCACTACTTTCAGAAATCTCAGGATGAGCATTCACCATCCAATCCGAATCATCACTATCAGAAAAGTGGTATTCATCATCACTAAATTGATAATAAGTACTCTTACCACCTTCCATCGTAGAATCACCCCTCCTATATGACCTTCGTACAGTTGTTTGCCTCACATTTTACTAGCTACTAGTGCCACCAGAACTTCTTACAGTGGTACCTTTGCCCTTGCCTCTTTCCCTCCCTTTGCGCCTGCCTCTGTGCCTCCTTTTTCCCTTATATCTAACATTCTAAGTAGTTGTAGGCATTTCCTCTTCAACTGAATTAAGAGTAGGGATGTTGCCTTCTTCAAATTTACCTTCAACTGTCTTATTATTTTCATTGGTTTCAAAATTAGGATCTTGTATAACCTCTTCCTCATGCTCTATAGTAATGCTCTTGTCCAATTTCTTCCTAACCAGCTTTAATCTCAAGATCTTGTCTAATTTATGCCTCAAGCTCCTATCCAATTTCTTCCTCATGCTCTTGTACCATTTCTTCTTCAAGGTTTTCTTCTGTAAAAAGGTTTACCTCTGTAAATAACACTTCTTCATAGGCATTATCTTCACTAAGTACCTTCATAACTTCATCTTCACCCCTAATTATCAACTTAATCACCTCACTTCCATTAGCTTCACACACCTTATCCTTGTCATCTTTTCAGCACTATTCATTTCATCATCGCATTCATCATGTTGTTCTGTACTCCCACCATCCTTATGGATTGGAGCTTGCATGTTCCTATAAATAAAAGAGGTAAAAAAGAGTTAGGGTTTTTATCTATAGTAAATTTGAGAATGAAACAATAGTTAGGGTTTTTATAATCAGATTAAAGTTGCTGACAAAGTGAATATTTTTTTTTAAATTCAATTAAAGTTTGCGAAGGAGTACCTTATTTTTTTTTAAATTCAACAAGTTTGCGAAGGGTTATGACACTCGTACACATAAATTCCAATATTTGGCCTTTTCTATACTTATGAAATATGAGCATCACATCATCATCATTTCTTAAATATTGTCCTCTACTTGTAATCACATCCACAAAATCAGACTTAATATCAAAAAGTTTATGACAGCCGTCCATTAAGCAGATATAACTATATTTATCAAGGTCCACATTAGCAATTTGTTTCTCGATTTCATCAAATTCCACAGTGATATTGTACTCCTTCGCAAACTTTAACTGAATTTAAAAAAAAAATATTCACTTTGTTAGCAACTTTAATCTGATTATAAAAATCCTAACTATTGTTTCATTCCCAAATTTACTATAGAAAAAAACCCTAACTCTTTTTGACCTCTTTTATTTATAGGAACATGCAAGCTCCAATGAATTTGGGCATTAGCTTTTTCTTACAAAAAAAAATCACATTTTTCTTACCTTTAAGTAATCCATTCCTTTTCTTGGCAATACCACTTCAAGGACCACAATTCTTGGCTTCACTGCTTCAAGGACCACAAATACACGATGTTAATGTCAGGATAAAGCGACACATTCATGGATGAAGAAAGGAGAAAGTGACACACTCATGGATTGAAAAAGGAGAAAGTGACACTCATGGATTAAAAAAATGAGAAACACACACTCATGGATTAAAAGTAGGAGAAATAGACAGTCAAGATAAAAAAAAATGCAAAAGAGACAAAAATAGTTAGGGTTTGACCAAGTGAAGCAGTATATAGATACTGTATAAGGGAAAAGAGGGAAGCTTTATAACTAGTACGGGTTTTTTTTTTTCTTTTAACTAATGGGAAAAAAAGTCATTTCAACTCTACTTAATGGTATCTTATGAAGAAATCTAACTGAGGGGACAAATAATTCATGGTATCAAATTTTAGGGGGTATTTAATTGACTTTTACAAAAGTATGGACTAAATAGTTAGTTTATCCAAACCTTAGAGGAGTAATAGTAATTTATCCATAAAATAATGTTAAATTGAAATTGGTCTACAATAATACAAATGTAAAAGTATATGACTATTTTTATAATTAAAAGCAATTAAAAAATAATGAATAGTATTTGGTGTTGGTGAACAATGCATACCAAAATTACTTTGATACTGTTCACCATCACAAATTTACTATTGACTTTGGAGTGGGATCCATCCCACGCCAAAATCCAACGCAAATCATCAAATTTACAGTTTCGTTAGAGATGCTCTTGCGAACAATTTTTTTATACAATATGAATACACAAAGTTTTTTTTTTTTTTTTAGCTTCTTAAACTATTAAGAACTAAGAGTTTTTAACTTTTTAAAACCTCTTTTTAGTGCTATATAAGATTAAAAAAAAGATAACAATATTTTTATATGCTTACAAACAATTAAAATTAAATATTTAATTAAAATTATAAAAATCAAAATCTAATACTAATAGATGAATCCTGTTCTCCATAAATAATTAAAATGGTAAAAGATGTGTGGATATTTAATTTGAGAAGAGTAGGATTTGAATCGTTCACCCCTCTCTTTTTTTATAATGTTAAGAATTAACTATTTGTAATAATTAAAAAAATAATAGACCAACCTTAAATAGATTGATATTATTAATTTAATTTTATAACGGTAAATGAAATAGTTCACTTGTTAATAGTTTAAGAAGTTGAAGCAGAAAAAATTCTTTATACCCAAGTTATATAAATTTATTTATTTATTTATTTTTTGCAGCTTATAACGGAAGAATGGCATGAGAGAAAATGGGTCCAACCTCGTCCTTAACTTTCAAGTATTCAGCTCCTGAACCATTTGGATTATTGAAAGAAGGGAGGCATGAGAAAAAATAGGGGACCCATCCTTAACCTTCAAATATTCAGCTCCCAAACCATTCGGATTACTAGAGGGGACGCCTAGTTAGGTTAGGTTAATAAAATAGAACTAGTGGGATTATATAATATTATTTCATATTTCTGATAACAATGACTTTTTTTATTTACTTATTAAAAAAATCCACATCTTAATGAAGCTCACCACAAAGTAATTGATTATTTTATTTCATATCACACGCAAATGAGATTCGATATGAAATTTTGGCATTAATTTCAGGCTATCTACAACTGCCGTTGCATATATTAATTGATATTTGGAACAAAAGCCGATGTTGCTGAATTTAAAATTGCCTTTGATGTAATCATTTACCAAATTTCCAGCTTCACATTGTTGGGAGATTTGAAGGTTATCATACCATTTCCAATCCAACACCATTTTAGTGAAAAAAAAAAAAAAAAAATTTAATGCTCTAGTTCATACAACATTAATTTCAGTTTTGTTATATATATATATATATATATATATATATTAAATTGTATTGATGACTTCAAGATATTAATTTAGTCCAAACTTTCATTGAATAAACATACTTTTTTTTAAATAATTTAGTACAAAATTTTATTTAATTTAAAATATTTTTCTTGAATATAAAACATACCTAAATATAATATATATTTATAAAATAAATAAATAAATATAATATATACTAAAAATTATTTACTAAACATAAGTAATTTTACATTATTTATTTAAATTAAACATTAAAACTAACATTAGATTAGTTTATTAATGTTTAACATTATATGATAAATACCAAATTATATTATTAGTGGATGAATTTGTTAAAAGAATATATATATGGATAAAATGTGATAAATGTTTAAATATTATAAATCAAATATAAAAAAATATACATAAAATATTCTTTTTAGTGTTAAAAATGATGTAATGAATTGAAGAAGAATTACTATTAAAACTACATTTTGGTGTAAATTTAACACCATTTTAGTGTTTATGACTATATATATATCACCTATTTTCCGTCATTATATTAAATCATACAATATATTATTAACTATTATAATTTTAACATTAAAGTGATAAAAATACATTAATAAATTAAAATTAAATTTTTATAATAATAATAATAATAATAATAATAATAATAATAATATTGATATAGTAGTTGCAGTAGTTTTACTTTAGATTCTATAACGAATTTATGATTTTTATGGATAATTTTTTTATATGACTTTTTATTCTATATAGCACTTTTATATACATATAAATATGTTTGCATCGGCCCAAAAGCTGGCCAGGACAAACATTGAGATGCAAGAGTGCAAACTCAGTCACCCCCCAAGGCTCACTTGGTGTTGAAAATTATGTTATGGCGACAAGGTTGTTGGGATTTATTAATGGCAAGTTCCATGTATGCCTTGATCTTGGTAACTAGGAAAATCGCCAATTAGTAGGATTAGGAAGGATTTAAGAATAATTAATTTCCTTAAGTTATATTAGGAAGGTGTCAATCATGTTTTGTTTCTTGAGTTTTCTTAAGTAAGTTTTCATTTGATTTCATTTCCATTTATGGTTGGGCTTCTAGGGCCTATAAAAGCCTAAGCCTTAATACTTGTAAACTCTCTACACATTTTTACATAAAATCAGTAAATTATTATGTTTGTCTGTTTTTCTTTTGATCCTTAAGATCAGGCTTCTCGATAAGGCCAAACTCTTATTTGATTTATTTCATTTAAGTTAAAAAGGTTAAGAATTTATTTTTTTCCCCGGTTACCATCTTGAATTGGTAACAAAGTCTATCATCTTCTACTTATTTCTATGGTATTGTGAAAGGTTCATATAGACCCAATTTAAACATTTAAAAAGTGTTTGGGCCGATTATCATTAGTTTTTAAGGCCGAACATCTTTTTGGCAGGCCTAGTGGGACCCTTGTATGCCTGTATAGATGAGATCATAGAAGGCTAACACCATAAGCAAATCAAGTGAAAGAATAGTCTCGAACAACAAGAATGATGCATCAAGTGGTCACCTTCAGGTTAATGGCCAAAGTGAACCTGTAAACAACAGAGAAGAGTATAATCGTGCTCTACTAACCAGGAGACAACCCATCCTTAGTGAAGAAGACATTGACTTTCTCAAAGACGAGGTGTCAAGGGAGAACCACATACTCTTCAACGATCTTATTGCACAGATGTCAACGGTCTTAAGGCCGATTCTCGAGAGGAATGAATCACTCTAGATGCAATCCTAGAAGTAATTAGAGGAGATAAATGTTAACATGCACTGTATGGCATCCATTCTCGAGGGTAAACAAAATGTGGAACTCCCTAAGTATTCCTTAGACACTAATAAATCTAGTGATAGTAATTTACAATATGGTAATGTAAGCTAATGAGAAGACTCAATGATAATGAATAAAATTACGAGGCTTGATCTTCTAACTACAATGATAATAATTATTAAGGTCGAGCAATAAAACATAATCCCAATCAAGCTAGTACTATATTTATGTATAATGAGCAAGGCTGAGTTGTAGAATTAACCTCAAGCCAAGATATAGACTCGTTTAGTAATAATGCACATTACAACACTAGTGATTATAAATATAAGTATCAGCCGCCAGTGACTAATCAAAGTCTTTTAAGGGATACTTTGGAGAAAATGAGAATACATTTTAAACTCATTTCTAGGCCAATGTACAATAAACCCTATCCTAACTAGATAGATAAATTGCATCCCTTTCACAGGGGATATATGATGCCTGATTTTATACTATTTTTAGGCAAAGAAAAATATTAATCTTTAATTGAACATGTAGCCTGATTCATAGTGCAATGTGGAGAGGCATCGACCAACGATTTTTGGAGGCTGAGACTCTTTGATAATTCTTTAACTAAATTGGCATTCACCTAGTATACTCATATACCTTCCAACTCTATTACTACTTGGAAGGATTTGGAAAAGAAGTTCCATGTGGAATTTTATAGGGCTAGACCCAATATATAATTGCCAATTTAACCAGGATCTCTTAGTTACCAGGAGAGAGTATGGAACAATATGTAATGAGGTTAAATAAGTTAAGGACTTAATGTCATTTTGTCATTAGTGAGGTTGAATGCATCCTTATAGTTGTCAAGGGACTCAACTACTCTATGAGGGAGCACTTTGAGGGTCACCACTTCAGGGACCTCTTTGATCTGACCACTCGGGCAGCCAACTATAAAAGGTTACTCAAAGAAAAAGACTAAAGAAGGTCTTCCTCAAAGGGAACCTGTAGACAGCGGGGTTTAGCACGCATCTAAGATTTTAGCAACTGTGACACTGTTTGAGCTCAAGGCTCTAGAGAACACATCAACCATTGTCATAAAAACATGGCGTGGAGATGGGGAGTTGCCACCCAAGATAATAACTGAGATAAATAAAAAAAATGGTGGTACTCGATTCTCTAAAAGAAAGCCAACACCACAATCAGGAGATTCTGGATAAGGAATACCAACTTCTTTCAGTCTTGTGTTCTTTTAGAATTACTTTATGAATTACTATCTTACCCTCTATTTACATGCAATTTCATATAAACCTTTATTAAAACAATAAACTCCAGGCAAACTAGTCATGAAAAATACATGTAAACAATGCATTCATTTAAATTCACAATCCTTAAGTTAGTCTATTCTACATTGATTTTAATTAAATGGGCTAAATCTACATGTTTTAATTTACAAGTGACCCTAAAGACTAATGAGCCTAATTCCTATTTAATTTTAATTAAGTGATCCTAAGTCTGTTTATTTTAATTTTAAAAATGGGCATAAACCTGCAAATTATTTTAAATTATTGGGCCTAGTTCTACATGTTTTAATTCTAAAGTGATTTTAAATCTACAAGTTATGAAAAAAGCTTAAATTTAATGGGCTAATCTAATTAATTTTAATTATCCTAGTTGGGTTTATGTCTAAATTAACTAAATGGACCTAATTTATTTTTAACCTAATTTCTAATTAATTATGGGCCTAAAATGCATTTTAATTAATTAAAGTCTATATCTATTTAATTAATAACCTATTAAATGAAATGAGCTAGTTAAAAGGTGGGCCAAAAAGAATTACCTAAAACCTAAAAGTAACTCAATGGGTTAGAGCTTAATATGAGCATGGGCCTAAAACACATAAAAATAAATAAACAAACCCAAAAACAATAAAACAAATATCAAAACAATCAAATAAAAGATCAAACAATCAATTAAATTTATTTCTTTTAAAAAAAACCTAATTTAATTAAAATGACCTCAAAAACAACCCTAATTCTATCCACTAAAAAAATCCTAATTATCTCTATAGCCATTAATTTTAATTAATCATCCAATTAAAACCCTAATTTTACTACCCAAATAATTAAAATAAACATTCAACCATACACACAAAATTTCGTTATTCCCACTATTGGGGCTATTACAATGATTTACTGAAAATAATAAGAAAATAAAAATTAATACAACTGCAAAAACTAAGTAAAAAATACAAAATAAAATAACCAACAAAATCATAATAATAAATAAAAAAAGAAACCTAGAAACTATATTCGGCTACAAAATTCAATCCATGGCATTCCATGGATCTTCATGGATCTTGTTCTCTAAGTGAACTCATCATGTAACTCTTTCTATAATCACCAACACAAACATAAAAATAAACAATGACTAGTGAGTAAACAAAATAATAATAAAAATTAAATAAAGTTAAAAATTAAATAGAACAAAAATAATTAAATAAAAAATAGAAGAAAGTAAGAGAGGAAATGATAGTATGGATGCAGTATTAATTTGCTCCTCAGACTAGTATAAATCACCGTTGCTTTTAAATGGGTCTTTAATGCTTTATGTTCTCCTTTCGAAAGTCTCCTGCTTCTTCCTCAAGGAATAAATGCTTCATAAAAAATGTTTTTAATTGAACATTGCGTGAGAAGACAAAGGAAAAGCCTAAAAAAAGTCCAGGAGCAAGGTCTAGCCAAAAAAGAGGTCCCCTTTATCCCCCTAGAAGAGTTTGAGCTGGCTTTATATCAAAAACCCTAGCTAAAAGACGTATCATACTTTGACTTTCTCTCTTTACAGTAATAGAGTTTTAGTTTTAAAAGGAATTTTGATTTCTTGAAAAATTTAGATAAATTCTTGAAAAGGGGTTTATCAAATTATTTGACCAATCAAAATTCAAAATTTTTTTTATTTACTGGAAAATCAAAAAACAGACGGAAAAATGTTTAATTCTAATCGGGATTATATAATTCTGATCGAAACTACATCATTCCAATCGGAATTACATAATTTCGATTGGTTTTATGTAATTCTAATCAAAATTATAGAATTCTAATCTTTTTAAAATTTTAATTATAAAGAGACCCCTGAAAGAATTTATATTTTTCAATGAGGTCCTTAAAGAAAACATCACAATTAAGTCCTTTAAAACACCAATTAAACTCTTTTAGAACCGCATTTAGACTTTTGAGGTTTCAAGCTTTAAGTGTTGAAGATCTATTTATAATATTTTCATTATTGGAGTCCTCTATTGCATCCACACTTCATCATCTTGAAATTGGATGCTTACAGAACCTATTACTAAGACTCCCTTGAAGTATCGACCATTAATGATGATTATGAGACCAATTCTTAAGATGAGGCCATAAATATGGCCGAATACGTTAGGACCAAACCTAACGAATGATAGGCTCTGAAAAGGCTGATAGTTATAAAGGAAAAGAAGAAAATCCTAAGGCAAATCAAATAGCCAAGGAGAATTCTTTTAATCTTATATAGGCCAATGAGATCTTAGATGCCCTAATTAAGGACGGCCGGGTTAAACTTTTTGATGGCCTTGTTATCCCTCCTTTAGAGGACTGGGCTGGCAAAGAGTATTGTAAATGACATAATTCTTAGAGGCATACAACTAATAATTGTGTCATTTTTAAGAATGTGATTCATAAGGCCATTGATGATGGAAAACTTTTATTTTAAGGGAAAGGTAAAGCTTAGACTGTCAGCATGATGTTCCCTAAAATACCTTGCAACATGATCTTCCCCAAAGATGTTAAGGTCCTTAGCGCAGGAAAGGGTGAACCATGGACTCCAAATTAGCCAAGAGTTAGAGTGGAGCTGAAACTCTCAGAAGATGAAGGAGTAGAAAGATCTAAGGTGAATAAGGAAGTTACACTTACCCATGAAAAAGAAGTTACATGCCCAACGTGTCAACATTCATTTAAGTACACTCCTAAGAGGTGCAACAGGTCTCCAAGGCATATGAAATAGGTCTGACAAAATTCTCCTAATTGGTTAAAAGGAAAAGCTAAGGTGACATCCTCGGCTATTAGCAGAAGCTAATCCCACTCACTAAAAAGGTCGAGGCTAAGAAATGAATAAAGTAGGACTCCCCTCAAGGGTCAAGGTCATTTGCCCAATTGGCTAAATGCCAAGACTTTCAAGCCAAAGGCAATAGGTGAATGCCAATGGTATAAGCCTAAGACAGATGTCTTTAAGAGAGTTTGGTATCTTGACAACGATGAAATAGTTAGCATGACCAAAACTTAAAAGAGGAGGATGTAGAGACTATGCCAATCAGTCCTACAACCTCATGAACTATAAGCTTCCAGGGGTTCAAAAGAGAAGCCTTAAGTAGATAAAGGAGGGAGCGCTAGTTGTCCTTTGAAGCTTAAAAGAGAGAGAATTCCTAGAGAAAGGAAGCATGAGAAAAGAGTGGCTGATGATAAGGATTGAGTTATGAAGAAGATGTATGGTGGGAAGATTGACCCTAACAAGAAACCCTATTCCAATTTTAACCTCCATAAAAAAGACAAGGGAAAAGGGAAGGAGCAATGGTACTGGTCAGTTAAAGAAGGGAAGATCAAAGATGGACCATTGCCACTACCATTACCAAAAGGAAAAGTCTTGAGCTCTATTATCAATATGGTTACCTTACCAAATGAGTTCAAACCTAAGCTTGGTCAAAGTTTTATATTAGATGGAGACATTATCACTCTTGATGATTGTGAGCTAGACAACGAACAAGGAGCATCCTTAACTATCCCAAAGCTTGATCCTCTCATGACCAGGCATATTTGGAAATTGTATATCAAGGTTGATTTCAATGGGGTGGAGATGAAAAGAATTCTAGTTCATAATGGTGTTGAAGTCAACATTTAACCACTATGGATATTGAAGAAAATTGGCCTAGAATGGTTTATAGGGCATATTTGGCCATTGTTTATGACTGATTTTATAGGACATGATCGGCTCTTGAAGGGTTCATTATGCTAAATGTTAAGGTAGGTAGGCATGAATCACATGGGGTTTCTTCGTCATGGATGTTACCTATCAACAGACACTGAGACGAGATACTTTTCCATTAGAAAGCTCAAGTTTTGTCTATATTTCACATGCTATAAACTTATATATTACTTGCTCTCTTTTATAGTTGGTAATTAGCCAGATTGATGTTATCAAATACATTATGTCAAGACTGTTCCTTAGAAATTGGCTTTGTAAGTGGGCTATAGCATTGTTAGAGTTCACACTACAGTATGTACCTCAAAAAGCTATCAAAAGGCAGGTGCTAACTGACTTTTTAGTTGATCACCCTACCTTAGAAATACTAGTTGAACTCTGTAAAGCTAAGGGATGAAGAGTTTGGTTTGATAGTTTAAGAGTATCATCAGGCCCCTGGGCAAGTGTGGTTTTAGAATCCCCTCATAGTACTAAGACAAAGTCATCATTCCTACTTGATTTCCCTTACACTAATAACCAGGTCGAGTATGAGCCCTTGCTAACAGCACTTGATATTCTTATTGAGCTTGGAGCAAAAAATGTGGACATATTTAGAGATTTAATGCTAGTAGTAAAGCAAGTTTCAAGGGAATATAAGTGTCAATTAGCCACACTCAGGGCATATTACAACAATGTCCAGCAAATAATGAAGGGTTTTGTAAGAGCCCTACTTTAGTATCTGGAAAAGGAGGCTAATGATGAGGCAAATAATATGGGCCTAATCAGGTTCTGGTTATAGGAAAGAATGTTAATCTATACCAACATTGATAAAACCTCATTCATCTTGATTAGTGAAGTCTAATGTTCTTTATTTTCAGGTTGTTACCATTAATCTAGAGGCTGATTAAAGAATTGAGATCAAAGAATACCTTAATAACCCATTGCCATTGGCCAAACACCAAATCAGAGTTCTGGCAACCAAAATGCTATTGATAAATGGAGAATTGTACAAATGATTGGTGTCGGGAGAACTATTAAAATGCATTAGCCCTGAAGAAGCAATATTAATCATAGTCGAAGCTCATAAAGAAATTGCAGGCACACATCAAGGAGGAAGGAAGATGAAATGGTTAATACAGCAATATGGATATTTTTTGTCGATAATGGAGAAAGATTGCAGTAATTTTGCCAAAGGATGTGAAGCTTATCAGAAACACAGACTAATCCAGTATATGCCAATAGAGGAGTTGCATTTCATCATCAAACCTTGGCCATTTAGGGGATGGGTGATGGACATCATTGGGAAGGTTTATCCTCTATCATCCAAAGGGAATGGTTTTATATTGGTTGTTACTTATTATTTCACAAAATGGGTTGAGGCCATTCCTCTAAAAACTGTTAATCATCAATCGATTATAGACTTTATCACTAAGCAAATCATACATCGCTTTAGGATTCTGGAGTCTATAACTACTAACCAGGGCACCATGTTTACAAGAGATATAGGCTTTCACTAAAAATTATAAGATTAGACTACTCCACTCATGACCATATATGCTCAGGTGAACAGACATGCCAAAATAACTAATAAGTTAGTGAAGATGGTGATTTAGAAGTCCATTGAGGATAACCCAAGAATATGGTATGAAACATTATTCGAGGCACTTTAGGCACTAAGAATTAGTCTGAAAATGACAACAGGCACCTCCCATTTCAAGTTAGTATATGGCCATGAAGCCATATTGCTAATGGAACTAACAGTGGCATCTTTAAGAAGACAAGTCCATTCAAAGCTATCAGCCTCAGAGTGCACAGAAGGCATGTTATAAGAGCTAGAAAAGCTAGATGAAGAAAGGCTACTAGCGTATGACTGAATACTAGTACAAAAGAGTAAGGTGGAATGGGCATATAACAAGAAGGTCAAACACATGTTCTTCAAAGAAAGAGACCTAGTCTGGAAGATGGTACTCCTAATCAGACTCAAAAATTGGTCATATGGCAAATGGAGTCAGAACTAGGAAGGTCCTTTCTCCATGGTACAAGTATTAAGAGGTAGTGCTTATTTGCTGGCCAATATTGATGGCACCCCATATGCAAAGTCAATTAATAATATGTATTTAAAGGGTTATTTTCCATTATTATGGGATGAGGTTAATCGGTTAACCTTTGATAAAATCGACTGAATTAATCTAAGAAATTTATTGTATTAAGGCTGCTAAGTTTTTTTCAAGTTAGTGACTGCTATGTAAGGCTGATTCAATGTTTTGAATTTATTTTAATGTTCAAACTCAGTTTACATAAGTTATTCCATCTTTTAATGAGAATTCTAGCCTAAGTCCTACTGCGAAAGGCCGATAAGCTATTCTACCCTTTGTTTGTTCACAAACGATCAAACTTATCAGTTTATATGGCTTACATGGCATGCATAATCACAATAATGTTTCATCACCGAATGACATGGAGAAACAAAAGATAAATAAGGCTATTAAAAGCATGTAAACAAAAGAAGTGGTCATAATAAAATTAGGCCATCCTACAGGCCAATGACACATTAAAATATTCAAAATGGCCATTAAAGCTATACATTCAGAATATTATCCAGTGGTCATAGCCTGACCAATTAAGCATTTTTGAAGGTACTACAGAATTTAGATAGAGCCTCGAGAGAATTCTCCTTATCCAGTAGGATCGACTCTTTCTTCATTGGAGCTTGTTCAACTAGAGAAGCAGGGTTATTTTCTTTTCACATATCTCTTTCATCCTAGCACCCTAAGCTCTAACATTATCAATTATTTTCTGTTTCTCAGCCTGTAGATAAGAGAGTTTATCTTGCTTATCCCGCAGAAGCACTTCAAGATCGAAGAAAGGAAAAAGCGAGATGGTGCAACGACCTTAACATCAACTTAGTTCTCTTATTTGATGGCCTTAATAATGGACTTCACCTCCTTATTAAGCTTCTATTTCTTCTCATCTTTCTTAGCCAAGGAGTCCATAAAACTCTCTACCTCTTTTGTAGTTAGTGATGAGGGAAAGGAGATTCTCATAAAGCATGTCTATAACATGCTTTTGGCTAATGAAAATGCCACATGAGTAGTGGGCTTTATCATGCAGGAAGAGTAATAGGTTTTTAGCTTGATCATGATTCCCTTTATCTAGAAAGAAGAAGGCTGAACTCTTCATCAACTCAACCAAGTCCTTCAGATGCCTCCTTATCTCTATAGTCAATTGTTCCTTAGAGTCAGCTATTGTATCGGCCAAAGGATCAGTCAAGTCATGGTTAGAAAAAGCCTCTCCACTATCACCTTCACTAGAGGCTTGTTGGATTTCAACCTCTAGCTCATCAAACATATGAAAGAGAGAATCCTATGGAGTAAGGCATAGAGAATGTAAGGCAAATATACATGTATATAGAAAAAAATAAAAATAAGTAATACCTCATAAAAAATGTTGGTCTCCTTCGAGGCTAGGATAAGAGAAGTTTGCTTGACTGGACTAACTAGAGGAGAAATGTCTAATAATAAGTCCTTTGATGACATTGGAATAATAGGATCAATGTTAATCTTGGTTAATGATTCAACCACAATGGCAAAAGTATCACAACTATGTTTAGCTAAACACTCAGCGGCTACTAGAGCAAAGTTATAGCTTAGTTTGACAAAAGATTCAACCATGATAGAGCCCTTCAATGGGGATATGGTAAGATCTTGAATCGAGGTAACCTTTGCAACATCTAAGGCTAATTTTGAGACACTTTTAACACCAGGCTTTAAAGACTAATGAGAGGTTTTAGCCTTTTTGGACTTAGGCTAATCTTTTGGTACCTTGACCGACTTGCTAGTTGCTTTTATACAAAACAAAGTAAAGAAAAAGATGCTCACATGAGTTTTTTTTAAGATAAAAGATAAAGCAACTACCTGATCAAAATGAAAGGGTGTACATAAAATGAAGATGGTCGAATAGTCTAAAGTATTATTATGGGATCACCATCAAAGCTGCCTGTAAAACTTACTTTACTTCATGGCTTAGGTTTGTAATAAGTAGCACCCGCTATGCTAAAGGGGGCTGTAGTGATCTATAAAGACCGATCTATATAAAAGCATGAGTATACATCAAGATAAGTCACCTCGGGATAATTAGAATAGTTTAAAGATATAAGGCATAGCTCCCCAGCTTATATTTCTATGGCAGTTTGACCTTAACTTGGGCCATCCTCCTCCACATTTCATCTTAATCCTGATAGTTATATTTGCAACGATAGAAGTTTTTAAATTTGCATATTTCACGAATATACTCACCTCTTTTCTTGGTTTGATCTTACAAGGAAGAAGAAGTCTAATCGTCAGTCAGTCCCTATTTTTGAATGTTGATTACTTCAACAGATAATAACCAGAAGTGTTTGAAATAGAATGCATCCCAAAAGTTAGTGAACATTTTTATCTTACAAAGGTTGATGAGTAATGGACATATATGCAAATTCATTTTAAGGGCTCCATAGATCTTAACAAGCTTCTCATAGAACTCTACCTCCCCATAAATGTGCCTGATGTAAAATAGGGAGTTGCACAAAAAAAGGATTGGGCAAGGGAGAGATTAAGAGAGTCTGAATTACCTAGCAACAATGTGGGGATTATAGACCTCAACGCCACACTTGTTATTATGAAGTTCTAGATCTAGCCTGAATAGAAAATCTCTAGTAAGGAGTATGCTTTCCTAAGCTGATACAAATTTTAGTTAATGATAATAGCCATAGAAATCTTTAAATAGCCAAGAAGGGTAGAAACTTGCATGAATAAATGAATAGTACAACATATATTATTGGTCTTGGGAATTGTATAAGAAATGAAAAAAATTCTCTAAATGAGGAGTAATTACACTTAAGAGATGAAACCCAGGGGCATAGCAACCTAGAGACTTGAAGGCTAGCTTTGATGGTCAATGCATGATATCTTGAAAGTATGCCATAAACCAGACTTGAATAATCTATATCGGCCCAGGCCCCGATTCAAAATTATCTCTATCCTTATTAGGAACTAATTAATGCATGCCTTTATAAAACTGGCTTAAGACAAAAGACCTAAATGCCCATTTTCATTCATTAACTAGAGCTATAGCTAAGGGAAGGAACTCCTTAGTGACTCTTATTAAACTAGAGTAGCCTACAAAGCTGTAAAGCCAATATAGGAAGAAGGCAACATGTTTGGTAGACTTCATGTTCGTGGTGATAAAAGGACCATAACTTACATGTTCCTTTTTAAATGAAATACTACACTTGGACGTATTGGCCTCAAGTGTGGGAATGATCTCTTCATCGTAAGGTTGGAGGCCAAACAGAGTGGCCAGATCAAGCAATATGATTAACATCAACCCTCCTCTAAACATGAAAGCATTGCTATATCGAGACCAGAAAAGTGACATGGCCGATAACATGTGTTTGTTTATTGATACCTCAGTTCCAGAAAATTGAAGTATGTTATAAATGCCTATTTCTTTCCATAACAAAGAAAATACAGCCTTGACATGAGTATGCCAAACTAAAAACTCATTTAAAGGATTCAGTTAAAACCTCATAGGGATGTTTTTATCCCATAACAAAGGGATCAACCTTGTCGTTACTTGGTGAAGATGCTATCTTCTTTGATTACCTATAGCAATGTAGATTTCGCAAACTACAGCAATACAATTTGGTCAGAAATGTGATTAACCGATTAATGTAAGGAAAGGTGAGGCAGAAGACATACCTTGACGAGGAACCTCAGACTTAGAGTTTTGAGCATCGAAGGATAAAGAGAGAAACTTTATTAAAAAGAGAGAGAGAGTATTTTTACAGTAAGTGGATCAAATGATTAGGACCTGTCCCTTTTATAGGAGTGATTTCAAGTGGTTACCAAAATGAAAAGGTGCAACAAATGATTGAGATACCTCATTGAAGCGGTAAAAATGTTAAACATATAGCCAAAGCTCATGTGGGCTTGACATAACTAGCCAAGGCCATTTGGGCTTGATAAAAGTAAATAATCAATCCTTCGGCTCGACCCTCTATCCTGATTCTAGGGTGCATTATTTACACCAGCCTAAAAGAGGCCCAGGACATACATTTAGAGCAAAGAGTGCAAACTCAGTCACCTCTCGAGGCCCATTTAGTGTTGAAAATTATGTTATGGCAATAAGGTTGTTAGGATTTGTTAATGGCAAGTTCCATCTATGACTTGATCTTGGTAATTAGGAAAATTGCCAATTAGTATGATTAGTAAGGATTTAAGAATAATTTATTTCCTTAAGTTATATTAGAAAGGTATCAATCATGTTTTTGTTCCTTTAGTTTTTTTTGGTAAGTTTTTATTTGATTTCATTTCCATTTATGATAAGGCCTCCAGGGCCTATAAAAAGCCTAAGCCTTAATACTTGTAAACTCTCTACACATTTTTAAACAAAATCAATATATTATTCAATTCATTTTCTTTCAAAGGCTCGATATCTGTTTGTCTTTTAATACCTGAGATCAGGCTTTTCGGTGAGGCCAAACTCCTATTTAATTCACTTCATTTAGATTAAAAGGGTCAAGAACTTGTTTTATTCCCCTGTTGCCATCCTAAAGTGGTAATGAAGTCTATCATCTTCTACTCATTTATGTAGTATTGTGAAAAACTCACATGAACCCAATTTAAACATTCAAAAGATGTTTGGGCCGATTTTCATTAATTTTTTAAGGCCGAACAAAAACCAATATATATATATATATAAAAAGTTAAATTTTGTAGCCAATAATAAATGAAAATAAAAATTTCATATCAATTTATAAATTTATAAAACATCATTTATAAATTTAAAATATAATATATTTAATGCTAAATATAATTACAATACGTATTGTGCTAGTGTACTATTACCTTATTAATATTTAATTTCAATTATTTACCTATAAAAAATCCACATGTTATGGAGCTCACCACATATATATATATATATATATATATATATATATATATATATATATATATATATATATATATATATATATATATATATATATAATATATATATATATATATATATATATATATATTTAAATATTGAGTTTAGTCTTAAAGTTGTTAAACTAAAAATTTGACAAATGTTTATTTTCATATTTGTATTTTCAACCTAAAATTTAAGTTCGTCAAATCTTAAAAATTCTAATATTTATTAAAAATAAAATATTTATTATAGTTTTTTTAGTATTATTTTTTTAACTAAAATACTATTACACATATTTTAATACTACTCAACTTCTAAAATTTTTTATATAATACATATATATTTTTTTAAATTTTAAATCACTCAATCATTTTTCTTAAATCATTAGAAATTTTATTTTCAAAAATTTTTTTTAATTAAAACACTATTATACATACTCTCATACTAATTTAATAGTCTCAAAAGAAATTCTATTATATTTAAAAATAATAGCAATAAAAATTTAAAAAATAAAATTATTGTAATATACTTTATTTTTAATTTATTTAGTTACCTTTTTCTCTTTATAAAAATTCATATTTTAAAATATATATGTTTTATTCAATATAAAATATTTTAATTATACTACATCTAAAATACTACTCTTCTTTTTCATTTTAAATTATGTCTTTTATTCTAATTAAAACATCAACTTTTTATTTAATTAAAAACACATTTTTATTTTTATTTAACATAAATAAAAATATATAACTTATAAATTATTTTATATTTTATTATTATATTTCTCTAATTATATATATATATATTAAATAAAATTGTTATAATAATTTTTTTAAATTTTTACTTTTATATTTAATTAATTGATAACTTTAAATTTAAAAAAATTATTTAATAGTTATATTAAAAAGTGTGTATTACTTACTTAAAAGTCTGTGTAACGTGTGAGTCACTGCTAGTTGAAAATAATGCTCGATGCATTAGAACCCCAAATGGTGAATAAAAATTGCGAATCAGTGCCCTGTTTACTTAAAGCCCACTTGTCTAGTCACCTCTTTTAAATTAATTAATTAATTATATTTGATAGTTATTTTCATGGTGGTTAGTGTTAGTTGTGTACATTTTAAAACATATGAATGGCAGGAATTTTTACATACAGAAGAAGACAATCATAAGAACAAAAAACACGAAAAACTAATTCAACACTGAAATTGTGAATGTAAGACCATTTTTTTTAGCTAATTAAAGTAATTTAATTTTTTATTAAATGAGAGAGGAGAGATGAGAGTTCATTCTACCTTTACATTTAAATGTTTTCACTTTTTTATTCGGCAGCGAGTATAAAAATTTATTTACTAAATTTATGTTATTTTCACACATCTTTTCACACATTGTGATTCTCCCCTGAATCTTTTCACACACACTATTAATTATATTTAGTAATTATTTTTTGGGTTGTTGGTGTTAGTTGTGTACATTTTAAAATATACTAATAGCATTTACAAATAGAAGACAATTAGAAAAAAAAAATAAAAGGAAAAAAATAATTATACCTTAAAGTTTATTAGCAAGGTCTTACGTGTATTAATTGATAACTCGACCAAATGCACATATTACCCAATTTAAAATATTAATTGATAATATAGTGTAGCATTAATGGGTGTATATATAAGATGGAAGGAGTTAATTAATTAGTGTCTTAGTTATTTTCCAAGAACATGCCACAATGAAGTAGTTGACACTGCCGATGGTTTTAATTCTTTGGCTTTGACATGGTCTTATTAGGCAACGATTTTTCTTTAAGATTAAGATTATATGTTACTATTGCTATTGGAATTTCAAAAATATTTCATTACTTTTTTTTTTCGTTTTTTTAGCAAGTGAAGAGAAACACACGAGAAAATAATAATTTTTTAAATAAATTTATATGGACAGAATCTACTTACTTTTTTTTTTTGATAGAAAGATATTTAAGTCAATTTAAATGAAACTTAAAGACTAATCATGAGAAACTACTCGAATGTAATACCAATAATATCTTCCTAAAAAATGTGTTGAAGGCTTTTGGGAAACGTAAAGAGACTTGAAAAGTAGAGTAAGAAAAATCATCTTATTATTAAAAAAAGGAATAAAAAGTTGATTTGGATTAAATTTTTTAAAAATGTTTTTGACATAAAAATAAAAAATGTGTGGGACCTACTAAAACTGCAATTTTCAACATCTGTTTCCTTGGTCAATAGGGGAGCAAAAGTTTTTTTTAAAAAAAGTGAAGATTTTTGCATTTCACAAGTTGATTCTTGCATTCTTTTTTTTTTTTTTCATAACAAATTACATAGTTATGTGCTTTTTTTTTTCATAAATTACAATTTTTAAATTACCTTTTTTTAATATTTTACCCTAATAGAGGACAGTTAAAACATCATTTTATTTACTAGTAATTCTTTTTGTGGGATGAAATGTCAGCATTCTATCAATAAGATCAATGGCCAATGGGATGAACGTGAGAAAAACTTCGTCCAATGGCTGACGAGGATAAATGTATCTTCTGGCATCCTCATTCCTGACGAACTCAATATCTGATTCAGTTGGTGTGCCAAGAAGCTAGAGGAAAACAAGAAAACTACATGAGCATTCTTTCCACTAGTGCATTGCTCCAGCAACAAATTTAAAAAAATTAATTCTATAAAGAAAAACAACCATTCCTCAAAAAAAAAAAAAAAAAATTTGGACACTATTCCAAGAAGTTGCAGTAGAAAACCAAAAACAATTAGACAAGAATATTCACCATCAACTGAACTTTGTAGCATAATGTGACTATTCCTTGGTTGAAATTGAACAAACTTACAACCAAATTAAAAAGGGTAAACTATTCTTCTAAAATTTTAGAACCTAACTCGCAAATGCAAATGCAATATATATTTGCTTAAATTTCGTTTTACCTCCGTTAACAGGCGCATTTGATGTACATGATCTTTGCCTCGGAAATAAAAGTTTTCTGTTCATAAGCTCCAGAAGCTCCGTTGCACCATTGAATAAAGGTTTTTGTGGATCAAATATGAATGGTTGCAGAATAAAAAAATAGAATTAAAATGATGTTTTATTAAGTGTCTTATATTAGGGTAAAATATTAAAAAAAAAATGGTAGTTTAGGAATTGTAATTCATGGAAAAATGAACAGATAACTATGTAATTTGCTATAAAAAAAAAAGGTTAAAAGAGGAGTGCAAAATCTCTATAAAAAAAAGTTGTGGATTAACGTGTTTCACGGACTTTAAATAATATACATATTTTAAATAAATAAAATATATTACAGTAATTTTATTTTCTTTAATTTTTATTACCATTATTTTCAAATATAATAGATTTTTTTGAGACTATTAAAATACTATTGGAATATGTATAATATATAGTGTTTTAGTTAAGAAAATTTTTTAAAAATAGAATTTCTAATGGTTTAGGAAAAATGATTGAGTGATTTGAGATTAAAAAATATATATTATATAAAAACTTTTAGATTTTGAGTAGTATTAGAATATATATAACAGTGTTTCAATTAAAAAAAATAGTACTAAAAAACTATAATAAACATTTTATTTTTAATAAAAATTAGAATTTTTAAGAATTTGACACATTATATTTTAGAGTGAATACTTAAACATAAAAATAAATACTTGTTAAATTTTTGGCTTAATAACTTTAAAATCCAATATATATATATATATATATATATATATATATATATTGCGCTGATTGCAAACAATATATGACTTAAAATAATTTATTAAATAATTCCAATAAATTAATACTACAATTTAATTAAATATAAAAATTAAAAAAAAATAAAAATTAAACTGTTATTATAATTTTTTATTATAATTTTATATTAAAAGTACATATATGTTTTTAATAATAATAATAATAATAATAATAATAATAATAATAATAATAATAATAATAATAATAATAATTGAATAAATAAAAGAAAAGTAAATAAAAAAAATAGTTGGAAAAAAAGATGCTTCAATTAAAATAAAAGATGTTAATGTTTTAGATACAATAAAATTATAGTATTCTACATAAAATAGGATATGTGTATTTTAAAATACGATTTTTTATATATTTTTATGGAAAAATATTGTAAATTTCAACAACTCAACACATAAACTTTTAAAGGTTAATACTGAATTATGAAAAGAGACATTTATCAAATTTTGGACTAAATGACTTTGGAGCTCAGTATTTAATATATACTAATTGTGAATCCACATATTGCATGAACTTTAAATAATATACACATTTTAATATAATTATTAAATAATTTTAATAAATTTAAAACTACAAATTAATTAATATAAAAGTGAAAATTTAGAAGGTTATTATAACAATTGTATTTTATTAAAAGTATATACATATTTTTAATATTGTTGACCATTTGCATGAGCAAACTTCTAATTTTGGACTTTGACAAACAATTTAGATTCTAATAATTTCATTTAAGTGTGCACGAAGTTGGTCAATTATCAAGATTAATTATTTAATGGTTGGAGACAATGAAATACTCCGTAAAAGAATATTAATATGCATTTCGATGAAATATCTCAATTTCTACAAGTCCTCAATTTTGGAGAAGCAATTATATACAAAAAAATATAAATTTTGGACTTACAATGGTCAAGTCATGAGTCCCTCATGAGCTGACTTTAAATAGTGCTTTAGGAGCTATTTTTTGTCAAAAACTTATAGTGCTCCTCACGAGCTGCCCTCACGATCATGAGGAGCAAGCTTCAACTCATGAGGGCAGTGCTGACAGCATTCAATGAATATTTTTGAATGCAATGGTTTTCAAAACTGATGCTCACGAATCGGGGTTTGCTCCTCACGAGCAGCATTATGACAGAAATAAGTCCAAGTTGATTAAAAAATCAATAAGAGACGTTGTAGATATAATCAATACATCTAACAATCATAATCTAAGTTATTTATTTATATAAACAACTCTTGGAGTTCAATTGAAAGTTTAAAAAACTTAATTATCATTCATTCTCTCTTAAAAACATTCAATTAAGTTCCCCAAAACTCTCATCAAATTATTTTTTGTATTTATATAACTCTTGTGAGAGTTGTTAAGTGTTAAAATAGATATTCTTGTTCTCATATTTTTTGGGTTTAGAAAACGAAAAGTGAGATTCTATTCTAACGGAATTTGTTTAAGTGTTTAGCTATAAAAATACTTGAAAATTTAGTTTTTAAGTGAGCCTTAAAAACCAAAGTTGTAAGGTTGAAAGAGTGAGCCTCAAACTCTTGTGAAATCTCAATCTTTTGAATAAAATTGTGGGCATTGAAAACCCTAACTTGGGAATAAGTTAGATGGAGATGTAAAATTTTTGAGAATCCAAACTCCTTAAATTCTTGTGTTCATTCTTATTCTTTCTATTCTTAGTCCTTACTCATTTTGTTTAATTTCCTCCTAATTTTCTAAAATCCTCAATTACCTTATTGACCCCCTAAGGTACTTTCAAATATGTAGATTAATAATAATAATTGGAGAAATAAAATAAAAAATAGAAAATAATTAATAAGTTATGCAATATTTTTTTACATTAAATAAAAAGAAAAATGTGTTTTTAATTGAATAAAAGACGGATGTTTTAATTAGAACAAAAGGCATAATTTCTAATAAAAAAAAGAGTATTATTTTAGATATAGTATAATTAAAATGTTTTATATCGATTACATCATATGTATTTTAAAATAAAAATTTTTATAAAGAGAAAAAGCTAACAAAATAAATTAAAAATAAAATATATTACATTAATTTTATTTTCTTTAATTTTTGTTTTCATTATTTTTAAATATAATAGAATTTATAATAATTAAGAAAATTTTTAAAAATAGAATTATTAATGGTTTAGGAAAAATAATTGAGTGATTTAAGATTAAAAAATACGTATTATATAAATTTTTTTAGAATTTAAGTAATATTAGAATATATATAACAGTGTTTTAGTTAAAAAACAATGTTAAAAAATAATATTAAAAAATATAATAAATATTTTATTTTTAATAAAAATTAGGAATTTTAAGAATTTGATACATTAGATTTTGGGATAAATACTCAAATATGAAAATAGACACTTGATAAATTTTTGGATTAATTACTTTAAGACTCAATATTTAATATATATATATATATATATTATATATATATATATATATTAATATATATATATATATATATATATATATATATATATATATATATATAATATATAGAAATTAATTAAACTATTAAATAATTCAAATAAAATTTTAAAATGTTCAATAATTTTTATTATTTAAATATAAAATACTTAAAGCCAACCATTGACAAGTGAATTAACATAAACTCACTTTTGAAGATGATGTAGCCTGATAGGCCTCAAATTCTTCTTCTATATAAAAAAAATTATTCAAAGTAGATGTTGCCTATTTAAAAATTTAATACGTCAAAAATTAAATAGCTAAATAAAAATCTTTATAATTATATTTAAAAAATTTAAGAGTCTTATTACTGCATAATAATGAAATTCACCATTTTAAATTAAAAAAATAATTAAATTCAATACAATACAATACAATATAATAAAATAAATTATTTTAGATTTATCATTTTACTTTTTACATAATGTCGTTTTATTTATATATATAGAAAATAATTTATCATTTTAATTTTTATATTATATAGTTTTTATTTATATTTATAACTATTTATAATTTTGAAAAAACTCGTAACTGATAAAAATATTATTTGGATGGATTTGAATAATTTTAAATTTACTTTAATATTATAATGTATAAATTGAAGTGATTTTTATGGTCACAGTGATGTTTTCGGGTGATCGTGATGGCGCTGATAGATAGCGGCTATGGTGGTGGTTGTGGGCAGCTGTGGTTTTGAGCGGACGGTAGATGGTAGTGATGGTATAGTTTTGATCTATTAGTTTTCGAGGAGTGTTTTTTTTTTTTTCTTTTTTTTTTACAATGGAAAATATTAGTTTGAGGAGTTTGATAAAAAGTAATATATATATATATATATATATATATATATATATATATATATATATATATATATATATATATATATATATATATATATATATATATATATTTTAATTAAGAGCAATGCTAAACAACATAATTTGTATTGATACAAATGTATACTTTAAGAATTTTATTTGTATTTTTGAGAATAATATAATAATTTTAATATATAAAAATTTTATTAAGTGACAACGTATACCATCATTTATATTTAAATTTTTTAGAATATTGATCTTAACTAGATATGAAAAATAAATCTTCAATGCAGAATTTTAGAATAGTTTAACTTATAACAAAACTTCCTATACAAATTTTACATTTTGAATCCAAGTCAATGATTGTTTGGATCAAAGATTTATTATATTTTTAATAAATGTATTTCTTAATTATAATGATTTGTTTTTATATTATATTTAACTTTCATATTTTTTTTTTGAAAGGAAATTTCATTAAAAACTTTAAGCAACCATTACATCTGAACAAACAAGAGACATGATAAAATTTGGGGCCTCTTGCGAAACGGAGGGATTAGCCATTATTTAACCTTTGCTAAATAATGGGGCCACTTTATTAGCGTTCCTCCTGACATGTGAAACAGACACATTCTGCATTTGTGAAAGCAGCAGACGACATGATTTCATGATTCCACCAAACTCAGACCTATCAGTAGCCATATTACGATAGCCATTCACAACTAACAAAGCATCAGTCTCGACTTGCATTGCGGAACTCCTGCAAAAAATTAAAAGCAAACCGGGCATGATTATATGTTAAAGGTGTAGCAGTTTTTTAGGTTGGTATATTACATATTTATAGTATTTATTTTTACAATTTTTTAGAATTTAGTTATTTTTATATTTATTATGAATTTAGTAATGTGCTTTAACTTTCTTTTAAAATAAATTTTATATGAATTGTTGAATTAAACTTTGCAGAAAATAGTGGTGGAGCATGCATAAACACATATGATGATGATGATGGTAGACACACATGATTATAGGATAGAGCTAATGTGGTAGCAGATGCCTTGAGTAGGAAGTCCTCAGGTTAGTCTTGCTCACATCGGTGTTGAGAGGAGACCATTGATCCAGGAATTGCATCTGTTGGTGGATCAAGGTCTGACGATGAAGATCAGTAGATCAGGTGGACTGTTAGCTCAATTTAAAGTGCGATCTGTACTGAGGGATAGGATTAAAGCAGCAATTATAGAGAGAGACATGGAATGATGACGAGAGACATGCAACAATGAGAGATATATAATTATGAAGGCACAATTATGAAAAAAAAAAGAAAGAAGAGATAATAAATAAATGAATAAATTATGAGTGGTTTTGTTTTATATAGAGAGTAGAAGGTCACATGGAGGGGGGATAATTTTTTTATCAAGGCATTGAGAGAGCTGGAAACACACGTAGAGGAGAAGGCAACATGATGGGGGAGAAAGAGACAGAAGACCAGCTGGGGAAGAACTGCACTAAAAGAGTTTTTTCTTCCTCATTAAATTTCTTTAATCCTTAAATATATTTCTTATTTGCATTTTCAGAATATTATGAGTATGATGTCTGGTTAATTTATTTTGTTGGAGATTGTTAAACTTATTTTAATGTAAGTTGATTAATATATTAGTTTTTTCTTTTATATTGCATTAAGTATTCATTGAAATAATTGTTTATGATTTGACCATTCATAATTGATTTTTTTTATTAAGATTAATTATTGAGAAATATTAATCTTAATAGAAATATGAGTGATTGATTAATTGATTTAAGTTTAGAAATAACTTAAATTATTTTAATTTCAATTGATTGTACGTCATGATTTATTTATTAAATTTGATTAGGTTTTAATTTAATGAGAATTATTTAAAGCCTTTTCAACTCATAGAAATAAATTAAGTAATTTTTACTTGAGAATGATTAATTACTACCTTTAATATCCCTAGCATTGCAATAGAAAGAAAGACTAATTTCTTGAGATTGGCTTAATGAAAATATAGTGATACAATCCCTAACATCATTCTATAATTTGATTATTGAAATTTATTTGCTTGTTAAAATTTAAATTAATTAATTTTATTAGTTAAATTTCATTTTGGTTATTAAAATTTATCAATTAAAATTCATTTAATATTTGATCCTTAAACAAGTTAAAAATAAAATTAATAGTTGGATAAACATTTAATTCTTGTGGGATCGATTTGTATTTATTATATATTACTTGATAAAATCATATGCTTGCGAGAACCAACCAAGTTTTTGACACCGTTTGCAGGGGATTGAATAGGTTTAACAACATAATTGGTTTCATTTTACTTGATTTAAGTTATTTCTGTTTTAAATTTGGATGTTTATTTATTTATTTGTTTTCTATTATTATTTATTTTATTTTAATTAATTGTTTTGGTTATATGCATAACACTTGAAGAACAGGGACAAATCCTCTCATTTTTATTTCCAAAACTTACACGGTTTGAAAGAGAGGAATAGAAGAGGAATCATGTATCATGGTAGAATAACAGGCAGAAGAAAGTACACTCTTGGATTTTGCCATGTTAGGTCTAGATGGTACAAGGCAAAGTATTGCTAGGCCAATAATCAATGCCAATAATTTCGAGATTAAACCAGTCTTACTTCAAATGATTCAATCAAATGTTTAGTTTTATGGCTTACCAAATGAAGTTCCTAATACTTATATTGCTAATTTTCTAGAGATATGCGACACATTCAAGTACAATAGGGTATCAGATGATGCTATACATTTGAGGCTCTTTCCATTCACATTAACGGACAGAGCTAAAGCATGGTTGAACTCACAGCCACAAGTTTTCAATCACTACATGGAATCTATTGGCAAAAGCTTTTCTGGCAAAATATTTCCCACAGTAAAAAAACAACAAAGATTATTAAGGATATCACCACCTTTCAATAATTTGACATGGAATCCTTGAGTGATTCATGGGAAAGATTCAAAGAATTGCTAAAGAGCTACCCTCATCATGGCTTGCCAAGGGATGTGCTCATTAGAACTTTTTATAATGGTGTTACCTAATCCACTAGAGACACTATTGATGTAGCAGTTGGAGGTTCTTTGATGCGAAAAACAGTTGAGGCTGCATTTTCACTTCTAGAAGAGATGGAAAATAATAATTGTCTTTGGCCATCAGAGAGTCAAAATCCACCAAGACAAGGAGGCAGAATCGACATAGACACAGTGACAGCCCTTCAAGCTCAAATTGCTGCATTGATAAAACAACTTGACAACCTTACCAATAAAAATAATCCAGCCTCTTTAGGTGAAAGTTGTAATTTATTAAATTACTCTAATAATGAATTTGGTGTTTTTGGTGCAGTTATGGTGGGAGATGAATACCAAGAGCAAGTCAACTTTGTTGGGAATTAATTTTAAGGAAAACAGGGGTAATAATCCATTTCTCGAACACGTAAAATCCGGGATGGAGGAATCACCCAAAATTTTCTATAGAACAATGATAACAATTTGGTTCCCCAAGGCTTTCAGAATAACATGACAAATCAAGCACCTCCAGGTTTTCAATAACCTCATCAAGATCGTATGGTCTCAATGGAAAATAAATTAGATAAATTTTTGGAAGCTATATCCAATAAAATGAGCCATCAAAATGAAAATCAGAAACAGATGGAGGCCAAATTTGATCAGATAGCTAAAAATCATTCATCTTTAATTCACAATATTGAGGTACATTTGGGACAGTTTGTTAATGCAGTGGCACAAAGGAATTAAGGGAATTTACCAAGCAATACTAAACTAAATCCAAGGGAGCAGCTGAAAGCAATTACACTAAGAAGCGGTAAGGAGATAAGATCAAGAGATGAACTCAAGAAAAAAGAGGTTGAGACTTAAGAAAAGAAAATTCAGAATGATGATGGTGACTATAAAGAAGGCAAGGTGCAACAAACAAAGGACAATGATGGGAAAGAGCAATTGTTTGTGCCAAATTAACAGAAATATAAGACAATGATACATTTTCCATAAAGATTGAAGAAGCCTAATGATGAAAAGAGGCTTGCTAAGTTTTTAAATACTTTTAAAAAGCTTGAACTTAATATTCCTTTTGCTGATGCTCTTGTAGAGATGCCGACATACACCAAATATCTTAAGGATATTATTGCCAATAAAAGGAGAAGGGATGAGATCCAGACCATGGAATTAACAGAGACCTATAGTTCCATCATCACTCATAAAATACCAACTAAATTAAAAGACCTAGGGAGTTTTACTCTTCCTTGTGTCGTTGGTGCATAAGAATTTCTTAAATGTTTATGTGATTTGAGTACAAGTATTAACCTTATGCCATTTTCTCTTTTTAGGAAATTACAACTTGGCGAGTTAACCCCTACGAACATGACTTTGTAACTTGCAAATCACTGTACAAAGAAACCACATGGGATTATTGAGGATGTTTTGGTTAAGGTAAAAAAATTTATCTTTCCTATGGACTTTGTAGTTTTGGATTTTAAAGAGGATAGTAAGTGTCCTCTAATTCTTGAGAGACAATTTTTAAATACTGGGAGAGCCATCATAGATGTTCATGAAGGGAAAATCACTCTTAGGGTTAGTAATGAGAGTGTAGAATTTGTGATGCCCACATTGATAAAGTACCTAATTGAAGAGGAATTTTGCATGGGAGTGGAAGTTGTAGATGAGTGTGTGAGGGAGGTGAATTTGAATAAAGAAATTCTCAAAAAAATTTTGGAGTGTGAAGTAGATAGAAAACCCTCACAAGAAGCTACTTTTGTTAAACCTAAAATTTTAGTGCGTAGTGACGACCCTACTCCCCCATTTGTTGTTAAACCACCCAAACTAGAGATTAAACCGTTACCTACACATTTGAGATATACTTTTTAGGGGAGGGAAACATTTTACCCATTATCATTTCCAATAAAATTTCTATCAAATAAGAGAAAAGGATATGTGCGATAGTGAGGAATAAGGTGAATTCCATTAGGTGGCAGATTTCAGACATCAAAGGGATTAGTCCTTTAATTGTCATGCATAGAATCCATATGGAAGAGGGGAGTAGATCTATCATAGAGAGACAAAGGTGCTTAAATCTAAACATGAAGGAGATGGTCAAGAAAGAGATTGTCAAGCTGTTGGATGCATGAATTATCTACCCAATTTCTAATAGTGAGTGGGTAAGCCTAGTGCAGTGTGTACCAAAGAAGAGTGGAATGACTATTGTGGAAAATGAACCAGGTGAGTTGATTTCGAAGAGGATGGCTAGTGGCTGGAGAGTAAGTATCAATTACTAGAAATTGAACGCAACCACAAGAAAGGACCACTTTTCTCTCCCTTTCATTGACCAAATATTAGAAAGGATAGTAGGGCATGCATACTACTGTTTCCTAGATGGTTATTCGAGTTAAAATCATACTTTTATTTTTTTAGAGGACTAAGAGAAAACAACATTTACATGCCTATATGGAACTTTTGCTTATCGATGCATGCCTTTTGGACTGTGCAACACATTAGCCACTTTTTAGAGATGTATGACATCAATTTTTTTTGATCTCATGAAGAACATCATGGAGGTATTTATGGATGATTTTTCTATTTTTGGTGATTCTTTTGAATTATGTTTGTCTAACCTTGACAGGGTCTTGAAAAGATGTGAAGAGGCTAACATTATTCTTAATTGGGAAAAGTGCCATTTTATGGTAGTAGAAGAGATAGTCCTTGGTCATAAGATTTTGAGTGCAGGGATTGAGTTAGATAGAGCTAAAATCAAAATTATAGAGAAGCTACCACCACTAACAACAGTCAAAGGAGTCTAAGGATTTTTAGGACATGCGGGTTTTTATAGGTGTTTCATTAAAAATTTTTCTTTAATTACTAAACCTTTAACCAAATTGTTAGTTAAAGATGCACCTTTTGATTTTAATAATAAATGTTGTTAATAGGTTGAAGGAGGCTTTGGTTTCAGCCCTAATTTTTTCACCTCTGAATTGGGCACTTCCTTTTGAGATTATATGTGACATAAGTGACTATACTATGGGGCAGTGCTTGGTTAGAGGAAAGATAACAAGCTTCATGTCATATACTATACAAGCAAAACTATTATAGAGGCTCAATTGAACTACACTATAACAAAGAAAGAGATGATGGTGGTGGTTTTTATTGTTGATAAATTCAGATCTTACTTACTTGGTTCAAAGGTTATTATTTTCACTGATCATGCAGCAATAAAAAATATCATGGCTAAGAAGGATACAAAACCATGTCTCATTCATTAGGTGTTACTTTTACAAGAGTTTGACTTGGAGATCAAAGACAAGAAAGGTTTTAAGAATGTTGTACCTGACTATTTATCCAGATTAGAGGTTTACAAACAAGTAAGGCACGAAGAGGATATCAATGATGAATTTCCTTATGCTTTATTACTAACAGTCCAATATTTTAGTGCTCCATGGTTTTCAGACATTGCCAATTATTTAGCATATGGAGTGCTGCCTCAAGATTTTTCCTATCAATAAAGGAAGCATTTCCTTTATGAGGTAAAGCATTATCTATGGGAGGATTCATTTCTATACAAGATTTATGGAGATGGGTTAATTAGAAGGTGTGTTCCTAAAATTAAAATATTAGAAATTTTATCTCATTGTCATTATTCTACATATAGTGGGCATTTTGGAGCAACAAAAACTACTGCAAAGGTGTTAGAGAGTTGATTTTTCTAGCCTACATTATTCAAAGATGCTAAGGATTATATGGAACACTGTGATAGATGTTAGAGACATGGGAATATCTCCAAGAGGAATGAAATGCCACTCATATTAATTCAAGAAGTGGAGATTTTTTACGTTTGGGGGTTGGATTTTATGGGTCCCTTTCCATCATCTTTTGGGAACCAGTATATCTTGGCTGGGGTAGGTTATATGTCTAAATGGGTAGATGCCATTCCTTCACCTACAAATGATGCTAAAGTGGTGATAAGATTTTTCAAGAAACTATTTAGTAGATTTGGAGTATTTGAAGTTATGATTAGTGATGAAGGCTTATACTTTTGCAACAAGTAGTTTGAGTTACTACTAAAAAGGTATGGAGTTCACCACAGAGTTGCTACCCCATATCATCCTCAAACTAGTGGTTAAGTGGAGGTCACTAATAGGGAAATAAAGAAAATTTTAGAGAAAATAGTGTGTTCTTCAAGGAAAGATTGGGAGTCTAAGTTGGATGATGCTTTGTGGGTATATCATACATCATACAAAACTCTAATTGTTATGTCTCCTTACCGATTAGTTTTTGGGAAAGCTTGTCATTTGCTAGTGGAGCTTGAACTTCGAGCTTATTGGGCTATTAAATCACTAAACTTTGACATGAAGACAGTAGGTGAAAAATGTTTATTATAGCTCAATGAATTAAATGAGTTTTGATTTCAATCATATGAGAACACCAAGCTTTTCAAAGAGAAAACAAAACGATGGCATGATGCTCATATTCTCAAAAAAGAATTCAAAGCTGGTGATTTTGTTCTTTTATTCAATTCTAGATTGAAATTATTTTTGGGTAAATTGGGATCGAGGTGGAGTGGTCCATTCAAGGTGCAACAAGTCTTTTCTCATGGTGCACTTGAACTCATAAATTCTAAAGGAGAGTGTTTTCGAGTAAATGGACAGTGGTGCAAAGTGTATCGAGGAGGATTTATGCCCAATGAGAAGGAAATTCTTTTCCTTTATTAACCGCAATGAAAAATTCTGGTTTTGGTTATGCTAAAGACCTAAAAATTAGCATTTTATTATGCTTATTATTTTCTCTCATCATTTTATTTTGTTCAGTGTTGGTCTTTTTATTAATCTTTGTCTTATGAATTGTAGTTTTCTTTTGAAAAAAAAAAAATATTTTGCACATTGCTTTATATTTTCTTTCTTTATTTCATTTTATTTATTTCTAATTTTTGTGAATTAATGTCATTAAGCATACTTAAAAATTTTAGTGCAAATTTGGTGAGGTCAACTTTGTCATGCTTGAAGTGCTTATACAATAACCCACCTTCTTTCTCCTTTCCACTTCCACGTTTACTTTCTCCCATTTTCCTTTCTTTTTCATTCCAAATCCCTAATCACTAATTTCTCCTCTTTTCAAATCTCACATGCATTCATCATTATTATTTTTAGATTGCTTCTTCATTTTTAAATCCTCTCAATTTCATTTTTCTTACTATTATTTTCTTTATTTCATAATGCTAAGAACTAAGAATCCAGCTAAGAGAGATAGGAGTACCATGGAAGGCTCGAGCAATGGAAAGAATATGATTGAAGATAATGAGGTATGTGATCTTGGCCAAGACTATCGTCCTCCATTTCTAATCAAAACTCATGAGGAGGGCAAAAGGTATGTCATTCTTACTTTTAGGAAAATTTCCACTTATAAATATTTTAAGAATAAAATTTTGTCTCAATTGGGCATTAAGATGATATATATAAATTATGTGGTAGAATAGGATGGTCTAAATTTATTACTACACCATTTGACACCTATAGAGAAATCACACCTTAGTTCTTTACCACTTTTCCTTTGATTGAAGAGAGTGATAAGCATTTGCGTTTTAGATTCTACGGTAAAGATTATCATGTGAATTATGACATTATGCATCAAGTGTTTGGTTTTACTAAGAATGGTATTTATCAACCCCCTAAAAATCATGACCTTGAAGCTTTTTGGTATCAAATTTCAGGGCAAAATTATGACACATACTAGACCTAATGGATTGATTACCAATCACCAGTATCTTATCATTCATAAATTCATATGTTCTGTGATATTTGGGAAAACTGAGGGGAATAAAATATCAATTCAAGAATTATTCCTTCTATGGTGTATGCATACAAAAACCAAAGTCTCTACCTTATATTTATATGGGTCATATTGTGATTGGTCTTGCTTTGCATTTTGGTGTTTTTAATCCATCCACCACTAACATGTTTCTTTTGGAGGCAGGTAAACTGCACCATTATCTTTTGATTCGTGCTAAATTTATTACAAGTCACGATGAGTTAAGGACACTAGATACTCGTAAGTGCTACCATATATGATGAATAATAGAAGATCATGTACCAAGTCTTATCCTTGAGATTGAAACCATTGGAGATGGAGGCAACTCTGCTAAAATTAATAATATTGGTTGGCAGAAAGTCTTTGACAAGTTATAGGCCATGGAAAAGAAAATTAATGATAAGTTAGAAGCCATAAAGAAGAAAATAGTCTACCAAAATAATGAAATAGATTATCAAATTTTTACCACAATTTCAAGCTCACCAAGTACATTGAATTGTTGGGTTTTAAACTACCTTCATCTCCATCTTCACCAAAATCACTGTCTTAGGGGAGTCGTCTTCTCTTTATCTCACTTTTATTTTATTTCATTTAGTTGTTTATATTATGAGTATTGTTTATCCAATCCACTTATATTTCACATTAGGGGCAATGTGAAATTTATGTGTGTATGTGTGTGTGGGTGGGGGGGGGGTGCATGTTTTATTTTAGAAATTCGTGTGTGTTATTTTGCATTTGATGTGTTTTATTTTAATTTATCTCAATTTTTTTATTTTTGTTTTATTGCATTATATTCATGGCTAGGGTAGAAGTATAATCAATTCTCCCCACAACTTTGATGCTTGCAATTTATCAATCTTGTGAGCTTGGCACATTGATATAGTTTTCTTGATTAATTTATTTAATTTCTATTTAATGTTTGATTTGATTTTTTTAAGCATTATAAGCAGTTTGTGGTTAAAAAGCATATTTTTTTTAATACTTTAATGAATCGAATGCTTACTCTCTTTTTGAATATGTAAATGTACATAATTTAAGAGGAATTAGAATAGTTGCGGGTTGGATAGCTTGATTCATTATATATATATATATATTTATGGAAGAGAGCTGAAATTTCTTATTCAAATTTATAGATGCTCCTTTACTTCAATACTCTTCAAAGAGTACAAGTATCCTTAAAGGACCTTTCTGAGGGTTCCACACTGAGTAGTATGGGAAAGGCGGGGGAATTCTGACAATGGGAATGTCTGCAAGCAATTTTTTTTTAAAAAAATCTTCTTTGTGTCTTGTAAAGGCAATTCTAATAAAAAGAGTTATCTAACTTGTTTTCTTTCTTTGTGAATCTTGATTTATGAACATTTTTATATTCAACAAGAGAGTTTGCTATCCATTTAGTAATTTTTATATATGTTCTTGATCATGAGTTGTCTGTTTTGTTTTTATGATTTAAATCTTATATTGAGTGGAGATTTTATTAATCAGTCAAGTTAAAATTGATTAATATGCTGAGTGCTCATTATTGATACGTATTATTTTTTCATTTTGCTTGAGGACAAGCAAGAAGCTAAGTGTGGGGTTATTTGATTATATGTTAAGTGTAGCAGTTTTTTAGGTTGGTTTATGCATGTTTATGGTATTTATTTTTACAATTTTTTAGAATTTAGTTATTTCTATATTTATTATGAACTTAGTAATGTGCTTGGCTTTCTTTTAAAATGAATTTTATATGAATTTTTGAATTAAACTTTGCAGAGAATGGTGGTGGAGCATGCATAAGCACATGTGATGATAATGGTGGACACACATGATTATGGGGTAGAGCAACTTGCAATTTTGTAATGGTGAAATTTTTTTTTAAAAAAACAATAAAGTGGGTGCTTATGGAGACATGCAATTATGGAAAGAGATATGGAATGATGGCAAGAGACATGCAATAATGAGAGATATATAATTATGAAGGCACAATTATGAAAAAAAAGAAAGAAGAGATAATAAATAAATTATAAGTGGTTTTGTTTTATATAGAGAGTAAAAGGTCACACGGAGGGGGGATGATTTTTTTATCAAGGCATTAAGAGAGCTGGAGACACACGTAGAGGAGAAGGCAGCAGGATGGGGTTTTTATCAAGACATATATATATATATATACATGTTTAGTTCCTCCTACTCCTTATCAAGATTAGTTTTTTTTTATATGTTTTTGTTAATTTTGTTGTCAGTTTTTGTTTGGTTTATTTTCAGTATTTTTTTTTCATATCTAAACATTGAACTGTTTGTTTATTTTTATAGTTATTTTGTGATAGTTTACATTTGTTTTTTTTTTTTTTGGGTATTTTTTCGATATAAGTCATGAGTTGTTAGTTTTATGTCTTGTCTATAATTGATATCTTAATATCATTGTAACTCTATCATTTTTAATGATTTTTTTTTTGCATTTTGACAAGTGGGGAGAAATATTTGAGTTTGTTTAATTTTTTATTTATTGTGTTTATGCATGAATTTTTTTAAATTGTGTTTATACACATAAAATTCATGTTTAAGTTATTCATGTATAAATTCTTCTTAGGAATTGTTTTGACTTTGATAAGACATGGATATTTTTTAAAGATTTGGTCTATCTTTGCTTTTGTCAAAGAAGACAAAAATAATTGAGTTTGCATGTGTACTTAGTTAATTTCCTTTTAGGGATGAATTATTTTCAAAAATGTGTTTATGTTAGTGATATAACTCTTTGCAATAGGGGGAGAAATTTTTTTTTTTACATAATCTTGTTTATGCATGCATAGCATGACATAGATTTTATAAAGATTTTGAGTATCTTTGGTTTCATTGTTTTGGTTCGTGATCTTTTATTCCCTCTAGAATTTTTTGGTTCCTTCAGGTTCATTTCCCTTTATATCTCTCTCTTTTCTTTTTTTCTTTGACAAAGGGGGAGAAGAAGCTATGTTTGTAATATGTTAAGTTCCACATGATCATTAACTAGCTAAGCCCTATATGATCATATGCTATATATACTATTTTTATGATGCATTCTAGTAGCACTACATGCATATATGTTTGGAATTATTTCCTTCAAATTGCGTAACAACTTATTTTAATGATCATGTTATCACTATGTTATCATGTTTTTAACACATTTCTTATGTTAGTCCATGTTCTTGATAATATGATTATGTTGTCTTTATTTTTGAAATAAAGGGGAATAAAAGAAATTTATATTTCTTATCATATCTATAAAAGGGGAGTAATAAAGAAATATACAAGAAAAATTTGCTATCCCCTATATATGACATGTTAATTCAATTATTTTTATGTCCTAATACATGGTGTATTCTATTGAATTTTATGCATGTATTAAGGGAGAGGAAAATTGTTCATATAATGCATTAATTAAATTTGAGAGGGGGAGCTATTATGTATAATGCATACTTATTCATGTTTTTTATTTTTGATACTCACACTTTATTTATTATCTTAACAAATTGTTTGTTAAAGCCAAAAAAGGGGAGATTGTTGACCATTTCCATGATCAAGCTCCTAATTTTGAACTTAGACAAACAATTTTGACTAAGTTGTAGGAAATTATATACCAAAAATATACATTTTTGGTATATAGTGGTCTTTTGGGCTAATTCGACCTTTGCGATTCAAAGAGCCTTTTTGACATCTTTAGAGCTTTATAATGAGAAAATGATCTTCTTCACTTTTGAAGGAGACATCTTAATATTTCTAAATTAAGTTTACTTACCAAAATCTGAGCTCATGTGGTATAAATCTTGAGTCGAAGTCAGCATATACAACTTTCATTTTAGGTTGCACAACTCTTAGTATTCTAGCAATATCTTAAGGTAAAGAGGTTCAATTAAGGTGATTCAAAATTATTTAGAAAGTTATAACAATTATCTATAACTTTTATGAAGAAAGTTTAGGCTGATTCAATCATCTTCAGTCCTATTCAAGAGCATCTCACAAGCTAGTCATGTGCTAACCTTGAATAATGCCTTAGGAGCTTATTTTTAGCAAAATGGCCAGTGCTCCTCACAATATGAGGAGCTGAGATAAGCTCATGAGAACACCTCTAACAATATTCAATAGAAATTTTTGAATGCAACAGTCCTTAAACTAACACTTACAAGCTAGAATGGCTTCCTCATGATTATGAGCATCATTTATGCTGCAAAAGTCCAAGTTTAATTTAAAAATCAATTATAGACATTGGAGACATTTTTGATACATCCAATAGCCATATTTTTGAGTGTTTATCTATATAAACACTCCATAGAGTTCAATTGATGGTTTAAGAAACTTGTTTATCATTCATTCTCTCTTAAGTGTTGAGCTCTCAAATTCTTCTAAATAATTCTTTATTTGTGTAACTCTTGTGAGAGTTGGTTGTGTGTTAGAAATAGAATTTCTCTTCATCTTAAATCATGGGATAGATTAGAAGGGAAGTGAGATTTATTTCTAAAGGAATTGGTTTAAGTGTTGTCCATTAAAATACTTGGGATTTGGTTTTTGAGTGAGCCTTGAAAACTTAAGTTGTAAGGTTATAAGAGTGAGCCATAAAAATCTTGTGTAATCTTAATCTTGTGAATAAGATTATGGGCGATTGAAAATCCTAACTTAGGGATAATTTAGATGGAGGTGTAGGATTATTGTTGAATTTGAACTCCTTAATTCATTATGTTCTTCATTCTTCCTTCTCAATATTCATTCAATTCTTATTTAAATTCTTAAAATCATTTTTATTTTACTAAAACCCTTATTAGCCTTATTCACCTCACCTCTAAGGCTCTTTTACATAATATTGTCCATAACACCAAAATACCAAAAATGCATATCTCTCTCTCTTATATAATACAATACTAAATGAAACTTATTAATGTACTTCCAAATGTCATACACTAATTCCTACATGTACTTCCATTAAATTGCCAACACCTAATTTGAAGTCTTGACTTCACATCCATGCTTAATCCATTTACAGCTACTCTATAAAATTTATATTGAGAGAGTGGTGAATACTTCCGAGGAAATACCAGTGAGTAAACTATGAAGGAAAGAAACGAATGATAAAGGAAAGTGATAATATAGTATGTCATGGTTTCATATATCTATTCATAGTTCACTAGTAGCTTGTATTGTAATCAAATAATATTAATTTACTCAAAAGTATTTTGTAGCAAGTCATTTATATAAAATAGTCCACAATATTATAATATCAAAATCTCAAGTGATCTCAATAACATTAATGATAATAAAATAACTTACTATAATAAAATAACATAGCTTCACAAAATAATTCATCATAAGAGCATTATCAAAGTAAACTGCACACATATAATAATCACATCAGATATATTGTGGGACCAATACTATACCAAAAGCAACATAATAAGTTAGTATGCATACGATGACTTAAGTGTGATAAACACTTAAACCAATAAATATATATATCTCATTTCTATCAATTTCTCTCAATTGCTAGACCATAGACAAAATATGTATCCGGCCCCAGGCAATGACTATTGTTGCAATTCTGTAAGTGCACGGGTCGATAAGTAATAAATTGATAAGTATAGTATTGTCTCCATAGGGATTAAAGACTAAGAACCTATTAATCTCAATTGTATATGTTTACAACTATAAATGGTTGGTTGTTCAAAGTAAGTAAATAAAGAAAATTAACAATTAAACTAAAGAATGTAAGTGAGGCTATTGTAAATCAAACTAACAACAAAATAAACAATATTGAAGGCATGTCATTAGGAGAAATGACATACTATATTTTCATTAAGCAAAATAACATATTGGTTCAAGTTTTTATGCACACCTCAAGCTTTCAAAAATTGAATTAACAATCTCTCTCGAGCAAGGTTAATCTCACTAACAAGCATTAATCAAATCTCATTATACAACTTAATTCTCATCGTCATCATGTAACAAAAAATAAATATAACTTGGAAGGCATTCAACAGACTTATGGAGGATTAGATCTGAACAAGCTTTCTTAAGTCATTGAAAGATCTAACAAGTGTATGTGGGTTTATTGAATCTACTAATTCTCATTGTATAGATTCAAACAAAGGATGCATTTAGCCATAATATATCACTCAACAAGCTTAACATACATAATATTCAACTAATAAACAAGAACTAATATATTAAATGAACTTAATTCAAATAGGTTTCCAAAAATCCCAATAACATATAAAAAATTAGCCACTCATGGCTATTAAAACCAAGATTCAATATTCAGTTACACACAATAGATTAGAATAAGGATAAGAGTAAAAAATGATATCCAAAGGAACTTAAATCTTCTAATAGGTCTCTCTCTTTTAGTTTTTTTTCTTCTCCTTTTTCTCCTTCTCTCTTTCTCTCTCTTTTTCTCTCTCCTTTTCTCTTATATGTGAGTTAGATGATATGTGTGTGAATCAGACCTCCTCCCTAGGAAACACATTCCTTTTATCCTCTTTAGCCCTTCTAAAATAAGTTTGTTCACCTTCCTTTAAATATTTTTCTCGAATTTAGACCTCAGCATGTTCTGTGCTAGAAATGATGAGGTCGTGATCATTAAAGACTCACGCTTGCATATTAAGTGCCTATGGGAACGGGTTGCACTCGTGATAGAATGTTCGCTTAATAGACAACCACATTCGTGCTTCAGGTTATGCTCGTGGTGGGCTCGACATCACTTGAGGCTTAGCATTTTGGGCATCTTGTAATCATGTTTTAGGCCGCAATCGTGTCATTTATTCTACTAAGATGTTCTTTGCTCTTTTTCTCTTCTTTTCTTCTTTTCTCCTCAAAGCACCTCCAAATTCCTGTTCCCTAAAAAAATAAAAAAAGACATAAAAGTTTCTAATTCTATATGATTTCCTTTACTAAATGCTATTCAAAATATACAAATGCATGCAAATTAAACAACTAAAACTATGCATAATTTGACATCAAGAACTATACATATATTGTAGGCATGGTCTCACATCTACAACATAAAATGTTCACCCAGCTCCAAGCATCGGCTATACACACGTACCAACCCCACCATGTCCCAGACATGGTCTTACTATCACCGGCATGCGTTGTTTACTCGTTACTCTTTTGCTTAAACACATTCGTCAAATGCTTATTGATAAAAACTATATACACTTTTACATACTAAAATATACTCCACATATACAAAAAATACACTTAAAATCAACTTTTGTATTTTAAAACATTTCCATAAAATATACTCAAAAAAATTTCTCTAAAAAAATATTCAAGCACTTTTTTATAGCTAAGTACATGTACCTTTAGAGTGCAAGGGTACACTTCAAGTACTTGATTAATGCTTCAAGTATACCTTTAGGGTAAAGGTATATGATAGATTTACTATAAGTATTTTACTTTTTGTTTAGAGGTATCGTATGCTTTTCTTATATAATATAAATACTGCTTTTGCATTAAAATATATGTAAATAAATAAAACAATTAACACTTTCAGAAATAAATATTTCTTCACAAAATATATAGATACTTGTTATTGAATTAATAAATGCACTTAGTTATTATTAAACTTTGAAATAACTAATTTTAGTAAAAATAAAAATATCTTTAACATAGATTTATGCAGTTATTATTTAGGAATCAATTGAAAAGAAACAAAAGGTTGCCTTTGAGAAGTTAATTAAAATTTCCAGGATTTACTTTAAGAACCTCTTCAAGGTTATACAATGGTTCTTTGGCTAAAATCAATATAACAACTACTTTTTTTTTTTTATCTTTTCACTCATTTAATTCATCAATGATTTTAATTCAACAACTGAGTCAAAAAATCAGTAGAGATTCAATCATAAATTAGGTTTCAATAATAATAGGTTCAATGAAATTCCAAGGATGGAAATTTCCAATAGAGTTTGGCCAAGCAAAGAAAATTCAAAAGCAAGCCCATTCACAGTAAAAAAATTTAGTCAAGAAGAGAAATGAAGGTAGTAAGTTCACTCTCCAATTCTCAAAAAAATTTCCTTAATTTTATCAACCACAATTTTTAACCTTTTTGCAGAGCTTTATATTGTCCTTAATAATCATATACAACAACAATCATTTTACTTTTCATTTTAATTAAAATTCTACTTAATATACATACATGTCTTATTGGGGTTTTATGATGCAATACACAATAAAAACAAAACTTTTAACCACGAAAACCCTAAACTCGAATCCATGTAATTCAAGTAGATTGATTGAGAGGGTTTCCAAATTCTCATCCAGAAGATCTTATGGCAAGATGGTTGGAAGGAAGAGAGGGGGTTCACTCTAGTTACACATTACCTCGAGCTTTTTCTTATCTTCTTGTCGAACTAAGATGCCATTAATAAGACCATGTCCTCTACCAATATCTAAAGAGCAGTTAGTGTAGACGGTGGGGTTCAGTGCATGTCTAAGATTTTAGCAACCGTGACACTATTTAGGCTCAGGGCCTTAGAGAACACACTACTATGTCACAAAGTCATAGCATGGAGAAGAGGAGTCACCACCCAGGGTAATGACTGGGACAATTTGATTGGTGGTACTTGATTCTCTAAAAGAAAGTTACCACCACAACCAGGAGATTCTGGGAACGGAATACTAACTTCTTTTAGTCTCGTGTTCATTTAGAATAATTTTATAAATGATTATTTCATCCTCTAATTACATGCAATTTTATTTAAACCCTATTTGACATCCATCTAACCCTAGGCATCTAGTCAATAAAATTACACATAAAAAATGCACTTAACATTGCGTTGTCCCTGGGTCTAAACTATGTTAATTTGATTAAAAAGTTAGCTAGATTTACATTTTATTAACAAGTGAGAAAGGGACTAAAGTTGGGCCTACATTTTTTATTAAGTAGTGAGCCTAAATCTATTTATTTTAGTTTGTCTAAAGAATGAGCTTAAGTCTATTATATTTTAAAGGAAAGTTAAATTAGTGGGCCTAAGTCTAACTTGGTTTTTATTTAAAATGAGAAGTGGGCTTAGGTTTATTTATTTTAAAAGAAATGAAATTAAGTGGGTTGAGTTAAGTCTAAATAAGTTTTAATTAACTAAGTGGGCCTAAAATCTAATTAACCTAATGGGCCTAAGTTGATTTTAATTATTTAAAGTCCTAAACTATTTTTTAAGCCTATTTAAAGTGAGTTGGACCTAAGCATGGGCTTGGGGTCCAAAATAATATAAAAACTCAAAAGCACAACCCAAAATAAATAAAACATAAAAAAGGATTAAACAAACATTTTAGTGATTTTCTAGAAACCCTAAATCAATTACATGTAAAGCCTAAATTATGCTACTTCCACCATTGATTTTGATTGATTTTTACCCAATTGAACCTAATTACTAATTGATTTTAAATGCAAAAAAAATAAATCTTTCACTATTCCCACAACTGGGGCTATTACAAACTACGTAAAAAAAAATCAATCAATTATATAGCCATGAATTAAAATAACTACATAGGACAAATAAATGCAAAATGAAAATTAAAACATTAATATCTACTGGAAAATAGTACAGATTATTCCATGGATCATTTGTTCATTTAAACATAGGTAGTATCCTCCTCAATCTACAATCGAACATCAAAACAAAAAAAAAAGAAATAATCAGATCAGTAATGAAATTAAATAATGAAAATAATAATGAAATAAAATAAAAATCACAAAAGGAAAGAATAGAAAAGAATGAAATAGAAAAGAACGCTGATGATTTTAGATGTTGTGCAAATGCTTTAAGATAGCCCCTCAGATTGGATTATCATCGTTAAAATTGACTCAGTATTGATTTGATTCTGGATTGGGATTTGATTGCGTTCGAAGACACTGATAGTATCCAAAATTATGATTTTTTGAAAGACAAGGGTGTTCTTTGTGTAACTCTCTTCTCTCTTTTGTAGTCTCTCTATTTTTTTCTTAGTGTGTGTGTGTGTGAGTCTCCAGCCCCTCATCCCCTGCACGCATGCAGACTCTTTGCTTTTTAAAGTAGAGTCTGTGAGTACTGACTTCCTCCTTTGGAGGAACAGAATACATCTGATAATGTTTGTTTTTAATTTCAAAATCTTACGCGTTTTGAATGCGTAAAAAAAATTATCAGATAATAATAATGACAAAATTGAATTTTCAACCAATTAAAATATTGAAAAAAATGAAAAAATTAAGAAAGTAGGCAAAAAATAAAAAAAATGGACTTTTTATACGTCGGCGTTGTATAATACCGATCGACATTTTGTAATTCTGATCGGCATTACATAATACCGGTCGGCATTGCACAATGTCGGTCAGCATTACACCAATGCTGATCGGTATTAAATGCCGATGTGTAAAAAAACCCCTGAAAAATTGACTTCCTTGTAATCAAATCCTAAAAAATGTTGCAATTTAGTCCCTAAAGTCTAAAAAATCGACAACCAAGTTCAATTTTTGAATAAATTTCATCATCGGGGCTTATGTCACAATTATGCACAATTACATCCTGAAATTGGGTGCTTATAGTTAGTGTGCTAGCACCTTTGTTATCTCATAACATAATTTTTCGATATGTTTTCTTTTCACAAAAAGTAGTAGAAGAATGAGAAGAATTAGTGGGTTAGCTAACCTTAGAGAAAGAGATGTTTATATATACATCCTATCTAGGGTTTCTATTTTGGTAAGATTAGACTTCCTTTTCTACTTTGATTCTTATTCCAAATTAAAATCATTTCCTATTTATTTAGATAGCTCTTACCAAAATAGTTTTGGTAAGATTAGACTAATAAATTAGGAAATAAATAAACAAATAAATACTATATATATATATATATATATATATATATATATATATATATATATATATATATATATATATATATATATATATATATATATATATATATATACTTCCTTATTTATTTAATCTTACATAGAGATAATTATTGGGTTAGTTAACCCAAGTTAGCTTTGAGCTTGTTTTAAGTGTGTGACTCTGTAGGTTCACACACACACACACATACATATATATTTACTTATTTATTTATTTTTACATAAATATAATTATTAGGCTAATTAACCCAAGTTTGCTTTGAGCTTATTCTAAGTGTGCGACTCTGTAGGTTCATAAAATGTTAATATTAGGCCTAAAATTCCTATTTTAGCCCACAAGTCATAATTAGTCTTTAGCAAAACATTATGACTACCCAAATTATGTAAAGGCTAATAATCCGAAATAACCTAATACATAGGGTGTATTATAGCACTTTTGTCATATGATATTCGGATTGAATATAGATAATGGATTATGTTATCTTTATATTGTTTAATTATATTGTTTCTCGATCCCAAGTAAACTAATACTGCTGACTCTTTATCTGATATTAATAACCCTTTATCAATATATTCTAGCATGACCATGCATTTCTTTTCAATTTAACTTAGTGAAAGGCCCACAAATATCTTCTTATAATTAATGAGGGATAAATTCCATCTTAATCACTCATATCCCTCACATAACTTATTCTATATCTAATCATAACTTGTTTTATCATTCGGTTAAAGATGATGTAGGGATGTGTCAAAATATAAAACTTATTATGCATGAAACCATAGTGATTTCATGTTAGAGAACTCAAATAATACTATTGTGATGAGAATTACATATGACAATTATCCATGTGGTAGTCTCATAGTGGGTCAATCCAGTGCATCATTTCTCTAAATATATCCCTATGAGTTTGACTTAATATCTCATATACATAATCAGTAAAACTTAATCATCAATCAACCTTATACTAGTCTTTATTCATTATTCTTCCTATAATAATAATCCAATAGGGATATTTATATTAGAATTCAAGTATCACTTAAGAGTTTTACTATCAAGTCACGTACTTGATGATCTTAGGTAGAATTACCTAATCAAGAATAATACTAGAATTAGCTAGTAATAATAAAAATGCCTCTTTATTAATAAGGTAGAAATATAACAAAGTCAAAGTATGGGCATTACATAATTGGCTTAAGGCATAACACTAACAATCTCCCACTTGTACTAAGCCTAATCAATATTGTGTCTCATACCCATTGACCTGTTATGAGTCTTATGCTTAGCATGTAGAAGAGGCGTAATTAGTGGATCAACAACATTATTATTTGTTGGTACTCTACATATCTTCATGTCTCATCTCTCAATGATTTCTCTAATGAGATGATAACGTCTGAGTATGTGTTTGGATCGTTGATGTGATATGGGTTCCTTAGTATGTGTTATGGCTTCATTGTTATCGCAATACAAGTCCTTTAGATATGATATATTAGGAACAACTCCTAATCTAGTTATGAAGTAGTTGATCCAAACAACTAGTTATGAACTGTTTGATCCAAACAACTTCCTTGGTTGCCTTTAAGGAAAGTATGCACTTAGATTTTATTGTACAATCTATAATAGTGTTTTACTTTGAATTTCTCCAGCTCATTATACCTCCATTTAAATAAAACACATAACTTGACTGTGATAAAAAATCATCCTTGTTAGATTGGAAGCTAGCATCTATGTAGCCATTTATAACTAGTTCATCTTCTTGCCCACTATATAGTAAAAATGCATCATTAGTCCTTCTCAATTACTTAACAATATTCTTAACTACTATCCAGTGACTTTCTCCTGGGTCTGACTGGTATTTTCTTGTTATGATTAAGGCATATGAGACATCTGGTCGATGCATAACATGGCATACATGATGGATTAAATAGTAAAAGCATATGGAATTTTACTCATGCGATGTCGCTGATCATGTGTCATTGGACATTGAGTCTTGCTAAGACTAATGCCATAGGACAATGGCAAAAATCCTCTTTTAGAGTTTTTCATACTGAACCTATTAAATACGTTGTCAATACAAGTGCTTTAACTTTGGCCAATAAGCCTTTTAGATTTATCTCTACAGATATTGATGCCCAAAATATATGCGGCTTCACTTAAGTCTTTCATTGAGAAACAATTCCTTAACCATAATTTAACATTTTGTAGAGTAGGAATATCATTTCCAATGAGTAATATGTCATCAACATATAGCACTAGGGTGTAATCGAGCCGAGCTTTAGCTAGGTCAGGTTTGGTTCATTTATGAATGAGCCGAGCTTACTATCCTACTTGGTGTTTATGAGCTGTTCGCGAGCTTAAACAAGGCTAAAGAAATTTTTTAAAATGCAAACTATTAATTAAAATTATACATTAAAAATAAAAAATAAAATATTTATTAAATAAATTATAATATATTTAATAAAAATTATGATTTTATTCTAATAATATATTTTTTAAAATATTTTTTTACAATCTAAATATTTATATTAAATATCTAAAACAAAATTACTAAATATTAAAATTACAAATCGACTCATGTGCTTCTATTCGAACTTGTTCAAGAGCTTTTATGAGGTCGGGCTTTGTATAGCTTGAGCTTAGCTTGTTTACTAAATAAGCTTCAATATATGAGTTCGAATGAGCTTTTATTGAGTTGAACATCAAGCTATTAGCAAGTGGCTCAGCTCATTTTTATGAACCTTATATAGCATTAGAAAGCTAGAATGGATATTTTTTATAAACCATATCTTCATTTTTTATGAATCCAAACTCTTTGACTACTTCATCAAAATAAAGATTGTAGCTATGAGATGCTTGCTTCAATCCATAACTAGATATTTAAAGTTTTCAAACCTTTCAAGAATTCTTAGGATTCATAAAACCCTCTAGCTGTGTCATACACATCCTCAATTAGGTTTCCATTAGGGAAAGCTATTTTGACATCCATTTACCATATCTCATAATCATAGTATGTAGTTATTGCAAGGAGAATTTGAATGGATTTAAGCATAATAACTGGTGAAAAGGTTTCATTACAGTCTATACTATGTGTTTATGTAAAACCCTTTGTTACTAGCCTTGCTTTAAAGGTATGCACATTGCCATCCATGTTAGTTTTCATTTTGAAAATCCATTTGCACCTAATAGTTTTTAAACCTTCAGGTGGATCAATCAAAGTCTATACTTGATTATTATACCTAGATTGCATTTCTGATTTCATGGCTTCTAACCATTTCTCAGAGTCTGGATTGTCCATGGCCTCTTGGTAGGTTGTGGGCTCACTTTGATCCATAATCATCACATTATTATTATTTGTTATAAGAAATCCATATCTCTCAGGATTATGACATGTCCTATGAAAAATTCTAGGACCTTGTGGTACTTATGTAGATTCAACATTTACTTGTTGATCTAGTTGACGTTTAATTTATGGTACAATGCTATTTTATGGTTCTTGAATTTGTTCAAGTTGTACCTTACTCCTATAGGTTCCTTTGGAAATGTATTCTCTTTCCAAAATGACACCATTCGTTGCAACAAACACTTTGTTCTCAGAAGTATTATAAAAGTAATATCTTTTGGTTTCTTTAGGATATCCCACGGAAAGTCACTTGTCTAATTTAGGTGCTAATTTATCTAAAATTTGACGCTTTACATAAGCCTCACATCCTTAAATCTTAAGAAAGGAAAAACTGGGAGATTTTCCATTCCATATCTCATATAATGTCTTTTCAACTGCCTTTGATGGAACTTTATTCAAAAGGAATGCAGTAGTTTTTAGAGCATATCCCTAAAAGGAGATTGAAAGATCTAACAAACCCATCATAGATCAAACCATATCCAATAAAGTTCAATTTCTCCATTCAAATACACCATTCCATTGTGGTGTTCCTAGTGGAGTTAATTGTGAAATTATTCCACAATCTCTAAGATGATCAATAAATTCTTGGCTTAAATATTCACAACCTCGATAATATCTTAGTTCTTTAATATTCTTACTAAGTTAAATTTGTACTTCATTTTTGAAAATTTTGAACATTTCAAAAGATTCAGATTTATGTTTCATTAGATAGACATAGCCAAATCTATTGAAATCATCTGTGAAAGTAATGAAGTATTGAAAACCTCCTCTAGTAGTGGAACTTAATGGTCCTTATACATAAGAATGTATAAGACCTAATAAGTTATTAGCCTTGTCACCATGCTAGTAAAAGGTGTCTTAGTCATTTTTCCCAATAAACAAGATTCACATGTATCAAATGATTTAAAATCAAAAGAATTCAAAAGTCCATGTTGATGGAGTTTTGAGATGAGTTTCTCATTTATATAGCCTAAACGACAAAGCCAAAGATAGGTTATTGTAGACGGCGGGGTTTAGCATGCGTCCAAGATTTTAGCAACCGCGACACTGTTTCAGCTGACGGCTCTAGAGAACACACTAACCACTGTCACAAAGACATGGCGTGGAGATGAAGAGTCACCACCCAGGGTAGTAACTGGGACAAATCGAAAAGGTGGTACTCGATTCCCTAAAAGAAAGCTAGCACCACAACTAGGAGATTCTGAATACGGAATACCAACTTCTTTCAGTCTTGTGTTCATTTAGAATTACTTTATGAATTGCTATCTTATTCTCTATTTACATGCAATTTCATATAAACCTTAAAACAATTAACTCCAAGGCAAACTAGTCATGAAATATACAAGTAAATAATGCATTCAATAAATCACATAATCCCTAAGTTAGTCTAATCTACATGGATTTTAAATAAATGAGCTAAAGTCTACATATTTTAAATTATAAGTGAACCTCAAGACCTAATTCCTTTTGATTTAATTAAATGAACCTACGTCTATGTATTTTAATTCTAAAAATGGGCCTAATTCTACATGTTATAAAAGTATTTAAATTAGTGGGCTTAATTCTACATGTTTTAATTAAATAGTGATCATAAATCTATAAATTATGAAAAAAGGCTTAAATTAAGTGGGCTAAGTATAAATTAATTAAATTAAATTAGGTGGACCTATGTTTAATTAACTAAATGGGCCTAAGAATATTTCTAATCTAAAATCTAATTAATTATGGACCTAAAAATATATTTTAATTAATTAAACCTAATTAATTATTCAATGAGATGTGCTAAAAGAATTACCTAAATTTAAATAAATAAATCAAGACCTAAAGTGGGCTTAAGGACCAAAACACATAAAAATAATAAATAAAACCCAAAAACAAATAAAAACAGAAAAAAACAATTAAATAAGATCAAACTAATAATTAAATTAATCCTTAGTAAAACTCTAATTTTTATTAACATGCAACCTAAATTAATCTACTTCCTCCATTGATTTTAAATAATTATCTAATTGAAACCTAATTTTTACTAACCAATTTAATCAAATAAACATGCGACCACACATATAATTTTATTACTCCCATTATCAGGGCTATTACATTAATTCATTAAATAAAATAAAAATAAAGCAATAAATAAAAATAAAGATAATAAAAAATAAAAATAAAACCCTAAAAACTAAGTCTCTATGAGGTTTTATCCATAGCCTTCCATGGACTTCTCATGAATTCATCCCTCCCATATGATCACCATGCGTTTTCCTCCATAATCACCATAAAAAATAAGATAAAATAATGATTAATGAATAAATTATGATAATAACTTGAAAGAATAATAATAAAAATAATAATGTAAAATAAACAAACAAATAAATAAATAAATAAATAATAGAAGAAGATGATATGATTATGAATGATTTAGGGTGTTCCTCAGATTTATAAGTCACCGTTTTTTATAAGCCTTCGAATCTCCTTCAAAAATTCTCCACAAATCTTGAATTAATTGCTAAATCAAAAGGAATTTTTGTAGAAAAAACAACTAAAGAGAAAAAATCACGTTTGTTCTTCCTCCCCCTCTTCCTTTTCTTTTCTTCTTTTTTTTTCTTCTTTTCCTCTTTTCTTCTTTCTTTTTTCCTTTCTCATAACCTCTTTTCTTTTTTTTTCTCTTCACTGGTCCCCCTCTCTTTATATAGTGGAACTGGGAAGCCTAGCCCTAATCCTAATATGATTCTAATTCCTAAAGTATAAGATTAATACTTAAAATTATATTTAGGAATTTTAAACCAGTTAGGACTAAATTAATTAGAAATTTTAAAGCAATTAAAACTGAATTAAAAATAGGAAACAGAGATGGATGAATTCAATTCCGACCAGGATTGTGTAATTCTAATTAAAATTATAGAATCCCGATCGGAATTGGTATAATTCTGATCAAAATTACATAATTCCAGTCAGAATTATGGAATTCTGACATTTTTTTAACTTTTAACTACAAAAAGGCCCCTGAAAGAATTTAAATTTTGTAATTGGGTCCTAAAAAAACCTTGCAATTTAATCCTTGAAAACATTAAATCCTTCCTTTAAAAGCTATATTTAAACCCTTAGAATTTTTAAAGATTAAGTATCGAAGACATTTTCATCACTAGAGTTCTTTGCTGCATCCATAACACGTCATCCTGAAATTGGGTGTCTACAGTTGTGTTTGAATCATTAGATTTAAATTTCTTTATATCAATGTTAGAATGGACTTTTCATTAGTGTCTTTTATGTCTAAAATATAAAGACCATGATTTCGTGGAGCATATCCATAGAAAATGTTATCATGATAAATGGAGCATTTATTATTCCTAATAGTAAACTCAAAACCATTCTTGTCCAAATAAGAAACATAAATGATATTACTACTCATAGTAGGTACATAATAATAGTTTTTTAAACTTAAAACAAGTCCACTAGGCAAAGTTATATTATAAGTTCCTACAACTAAAGTAGTAACTTTTGCTCCATTTCCAACTTGTAGGTCCATTTTGCCTTTAGCCAAGATTCTACTCCTTTTTAGACCATGCACATTAGTATAAATGTAAGATCTAGAGCCAATATCTAATACGTAACAATCAGAAGTAGATAAATTGACTTCTATAACATGAATTCCTAAAGTGGTAGTCTTACTACCCTTATTCTTTAAATCATCCATATAAAGCTTGCAATTTCTTTTCTAATGGCTCGGCTCATTGTAGAAAAAGCATGTTCCCTCCTTTGGTGGTTTTGCTTAGGGTGTAGGTTTAGTCTTGGGCTTGGGCTTTTAAAAGCCTTAATATTGCCTTTACCTTTTCCTATCCTTTTTATAACTTTCCCTTTATTAACTATTAGAACATCCTTGGTAGTCTTAATATTATTTTTAGTAGTCTTAAGCATCCCATGCAATTTAAAAACTATTTTGTTCATGTCATGGATGTTATAGTTCATAATAACCCATCATATGTTTCTGACAAAGACTAGAGAATAATATAATTGTCTAATTCTTGTTTGATCTTAAGACCAACCTTTCTAGGTCTTCAAGATGACCTTTCATCTTAAGAACATGAGGAGCCACTGTGCTACCAACAATCAACTTGCAGGAAAGCAATGCTTTTGTGGTGCTAAACCTTTCAATTCTAGCTTTCTCTTGGAATATTTATTTGAGATGGCCAATTATGGTATAAGCATCCATCTCCATCAATTGCTTTTGAAGATTTGATTCCATGCATCCAAGCATAAGGCAAGTGACATTAATAGAGTTATTAAGATGCTTACTATGAGCATCCTTTTGAGCTTTAGGAGCATTAGCAGCTGGTCCATTCTGGGATAGGTTGATCAAGGATATATTCCTTTCTCTCTTACTTAAGAACAATTCTTAAGTTTCTATACCATTTAAGGAAGTTAGTCCTATTAAGCTTGCAATGAGGGAACATGCTTTTTCAAGGATCGATCATAGTGACAGATTATATGTAGTGTTTAATGCCATTATCTACATCAAATATATATGCAGTGTATATAGTATTTTATTAAATTATTTTAATAAAGCATAATTGTAAATCTGATAAAAATTTATTCAAATCAATAACCCTTAAAGTTAATTTGTAAATTTTAGTGGGCTAAGATCCATATTTCACCATATGCTAAGTGAGCTTTAGCTTATCGCCTAAAGTATGGTTATTTAGGCAGGTAACTCTTACCAATTACATCTTATGTAACTCTTGGAAAGGTATGGGATTTGACTTCACATGTCTTGGCTAAAAATCTCATATAATGTCCTAGGTCTAAAACCATTTTGATAACCTAGGTAAGTCAAACCATATCAAATGTTCAGATGGCACCATTATTTGACTTGCTTTCCTTGGATGACTTAATACACCTTGCTTTGGCAAGCCCATATATAGTAATCTAAGGCTTGACAAGTGTTGAATTTATGGGAGGCATTATAGTGACTTAATATTGAATGAGGGTTCATCTTTATTTAATCTTATTTAATTATTATTATGTTCCATAAAGACATGGCATCTCATGTATAGCATCACAAACATAACATAATAATAATAAAATAAACATGAGATAGAATGGTCCAAGTCTAAATTGATCTTCATAAGCCAATATGAAGATCAAAGGTCAATCCTAGGTAACAAGACTTGCTTCATCTTTAGCCTTTCAACTTGGATCTCCACTTTGAGTTTCCATCTTAGATCTCCATCCTTGGACTCCTCAAGGGTCTCCATGTTGAGTCTTGTTTTGCATTACATTATATGTTGTAATCTATACTATTCTATTATACTTAATAAAATAAAATTACAACAAATAAAAAATGACTCACAGGCCATATTTAAAAATTGCAACCTATAAAATGAATAAAATAAATCCAATCACATTGGTCTTAAGGGCCATGCTATGCACCATGCATTTTCATAAACATATAAAGCAATTTTCATTGGAATTAATTATTATAATGATAACAATTTATATGGCGAATTTATTCAGCGATCCTTTTATCACATGATATCCTGATTGAACATAGGACATGAATTATGCCATCCTTATATTGTTCAATCATATTGTTTCTCGATCCCAAGTAGATTGATACTAATAACTCTTTATCTAACATTGATAACCGTTTATCAATATATTCTAGCATGGCCATGCATTTCTTTTTAGTCTAACTCATCAAGAGGCCCACAAATATCTGCTCATAATTAATGAGAGACAAATTCCATCTTAATCACTCACATCCCTCTCATAACTTATTCTATATCCAATCACAACTTATTTTATCATCCAACTAAAGATGATGTAGGGATGTGTCAAAATAGAGAACTTATTATGTAGGAAACCATGGTGACTTTAGGTCATAAGGCTCAAATAATACTATTCTAATGAGAATTACCTATGACAATTATCCTTGAAGTATTCTCATAGTGTTCTCTAAATATGTACCTATGAGTTTGACTTAATATCTTATATACATGATCAGTAAAACTTAATCATCAGTTAACCTCATACTAGTTTTTATTCATTGTTGTTCCCATAATAATAATTGACTAGGGACATTTCGATTAGAATTCAAGTATCACCTAAGAGTTTTACTATCAAGTCATGTACTTGATGATCTTAGGTAGAATTAACTAATTAAGGATAATGCTAAAATTAGCCAGTAATAATAAAACTACATTTTATTAATAAACTAAAAATATGACAAAGTCAAAGTATTTCCATTACATAATTGGCCTAAGGCATAACACTAACATGTCCATGGTTGCATGTATGATATCAACTTGAATTTCATGCCTATCAGAGACCCACAATTAACCTTAATTTTAGCATGTTCACATTTTGATATGATCATCATTGATCCATTAACATGCCATTAAGATTTCATAGTCTAACACCACTATTTTCTCAACCAAAACTCAATTGAACTAGATAAAATGATTCAACCAAGGCAGATTTGCAGGGCTAACTTTGAAAAACTTTTTGAGAATTATAGGAAAGGAATTGAAAGATCAAATTTTATACATTATTAGATAAAATGATTCTACCATATTTAAATTTTTATGTATTTGGAGTGGTTTGCAATTGATTTTACTCTAATTGGATGTGTATAAGAGGAGTAACATCAATACTAATTGAGCATGGTTAGGCTGTCTACAAAGTGTGCACATAAAAATGTGTAGCTTTAAAAGGCCATTAAAATGATAGAATTGAGGTTTTGACATTTCTAACAAATTTGTAGGGGACACCTTTAGGTTTCTATAGACATGAATTTCTTCTCATTTGGAGTTATAGAGCTTCAAATATGGCTTTCACACATTTACTGTTCACAGGTGCACTAAAATTCCGAAACCTCAATGATAAATTTTTTGTTCCTAGATGAATTCTCAACAAGTATAAATTAATATTTATATAACTTTTACAAAAATCATATTTAAATAATTAACTTTAGCAAGTAATTTTGGAACATTAAATTGTAGGATTTTTCAAGAATCAAAATTCAACTAAACAAGCATTCCAAGGTAAATTTAAGACTCAAACAAAGAATTGAAAAAAATGTTTACTCACCCAACAAAACTCTCAGGATCAAGAATTAAATTGAAAGAAGAGCTCAGTCACCTTTTGCTAGAAATCCTTCGCCCTTTATTCAATTTTTTTTTTTTTAGAAGTTAAGTGATAAACATAAAATGAAGATAATCATTTCCATGGATGAGTATTACTTATTCAAAAGATAATTATGACCTTAAGCCACAATAAGAGTGACACATGCACTCTTTTTTTTTTAAATTTAATCCTCTAATTAATTTAATTTAAATTGTATTTTTTTTTATTGGATCCCCAAGATTTTTATCATTGTTTATATATTTTTTATAATCATGTCCTTTCTAAAGTTTATTTCATTACAAATAAGTCCTAATCTATTTCTTTAATTTACTATTATTATGTTATACACATATTTATTTATTTATTATTCATGTATTTAATTTAATTAATTTATTAATATATATAATTTAAGATTAATCCCATACATGTATAATAATTTTAATGAGATTTGATAATTAAATATATATATCAATATGGTAAAATCAAATTAATGTAGTATTGATTACATAGTCATATTAGAGTAGTGACAATTCTAAATAAATATTTTTAGATTTTATTTTTATATTTAAAATAAAAATTATTTAAATTTTATAATTTTAGCAAAATAAAACATAATAAATTAACAAATTATATTAATTTGATAAAAAAATTGAATGAATCTATAATTATATTATAAGTTCGAAAACCAAATAGAACTTTTAGTTTTTCAAATTGGTTCATTTAAATATAAATTAAATGGTAGAGATGTAATAGTTTAAAGAAACAAAACCTTAAAGATGTTTAAATTAATTATTGAAAATATAATAAGTCAATCCTCAAGAATATTATAGTAATTAACCCTATAAAGAGAAGCACAAAGAATAAATTAACTATGAATTGACATGTGGTACTATTGTTTTCAAATATCTAGTATTCTATTATTTATGAAAAATCATGTATATAAAACTTTATGAAAGTGGTGTCTTCTATTTTTCAAGAGCTATATATTTTAGAAAAAACAATTATATTCAGTTTTTATTCCTTGTCAAATTTAAATTTTCATCAATTTATCCAATTATATAAATACCAAATTTCTATCAATTACAAAAAATTACATAATTATTTTTTCATTCTCTTACAAATTTTATATTTAAATATTTATTCATATAGGTAAGTCTCCAATTCTCTTTTATACTTTGAAAAAAAAAAATCTTTAATCACATTTATATAATTTATATTTTTATTTCAATATAAATAGATATTACAATTTTACGCATAAAATGTGGACATGCGTCTAGTTATATTAATATTATACACATATTTTATATATTTTTACACAACTTTTAATAAAAATAATTAAATTGAAATGATAAGTTCGTAGCTAAAAACCTTATTAAATTATGACCTAATAATGATAATGAAATTAGTTTGATCCTATAGTTGTAAAAGCCTGATAATTTAATAACATGTACTATGTAAATTCTATTAGTTCAAATTAGTTAAAGAAGAATTAATTAATTAATCAACAAATCAATAATTTATTAATTTATTATGTGTACTACAATTCAAAGTATAACATTTATTTAATCAACTAAAAATTTATTTTTTTATAAATTATAAATTATTCTATTAATAAAAAGGAAGTTAAAAATCTAGAGAATATAAACCAATTCCTATGCTTATTTTGCAAGTACAATTTGATTGTATTAAATATTTTTAATGTAAGTTACATAATTTTTTCTATTGTCAAGAGGCTAAAAATAATGACATTTTACTTTTTTCTCTCTTGATTTATTCATCATACACTTTCGTTTTTTTTTTTTTTACCAATGACGATTATTTTGTATATTGACGGTGGTAGTTCTTATTATTATATTCTATTTTTTTTTTAATTTTTATTTCTTTTTATATGTCTGTTTTTTTTTGAAATTTTTGAATCTTATTATTATTTTTTTGAGTTCCTAATCGCTTTATATGATTTTAATGGTTATCCTTTATAGAGTTTATATTTATCTCCATTGTAAAACTTTTATTGATATTTTTGTTGTGACATCCCATCCCACTAATACTCTCATTAGTCAGGAATGATCCTAACCCACATAACTTAAGCATAGATGTGAACGAGTATCACATCTGAACTAATTTAACTATTTATAAATATTTATATCTATTATATACCATAATCATATATAACTTAACTACATCTTTAAACAAATAGCTCCTCTTTATAATACATATACATTAACCATAAAAAAAATACTTATTTTCTAAATTATATTTCAAATCATATATACATAAAAGCAAAATTTACAAAACTTAATGATTAACTTTGTGATTATTGTTTCCATTCAACTCATATTCACAAATTAGCTTGATAAAACTTAGCCATCTATAATAACCTCGTCTTTAGGATGATTTGCTGCACTTCAAGTTATAGTTTGTATGTGTTTGATCGATAAAAAGTGAGGGAATCGACTGAAGCACCTTTTGATTATTTAAAATGGTTTGTGTGAGCCTTTCACAATATCATAAATGGTTAGGTAGAAGAACAAAGATTTTATCACCAGCACAGGGTGGTAACAGGGGCAAGAAACAAGTTCAAGCCCTTTCTAACCTGCAGGAAATGAATCAAGTAGGAGGTTAGCCTCGCTAGGAAGACTTGATCACTTGGATTAGAGTAAAAATAGAAACCATGTCTATTTTTACTCTAAAAATGAACTAGAGCAGTATTATTGAGTTTTGATAAAAATGTGTAAAAAGCGCTTACAATGTAGGGATCTTGGCTTTTATAAGCCCTGTAGCGCAAACTAAAAAGGAAACAAATGTAAAAGAAGACCTTTATAATCTAACTTTAGGAAACAACCAAAATAATAAACTTACCTAATCTAAAACAAGGAAATAAATTATAATCAAAACCTTCCTAATCTAGTTATAAGGAAAAAAATATAATTGAATATTTCCAACAAAACTAAGGCAATCCTCAATTAGGGAAACAATTAGACTTCTTCAATGAACAGATCTACAGCCATAATTTATTCTTCAGATATTAGGCGGGATTCAATGCATGGGTTAAACTTGGCCTAGCCTTTTGGACACGTTCCTTAGGCCATTTTGGACTGGTACAAACAATGCCCTCCAGGTTCAATGTCTAAGACCCTGGATGATGTCTTGATTTTGTTATCCATTAGGGCCATATACCTTATTGGCCTAAGTGCACCCTTTCCTTTCAATGTTTTTTTTTTGTAATTTTTACCGTTTCAAGGAGGGCATTTTAGTCATTTTTCTTGGCTTTTCATTTGCTGGTAATTGCTAGAAATCACTCCTATAAAAGACATGGGTCCCAATCATTTGACCCACTTATTGTAAAAAAATTACATTCTCTCTCTATCCTTTGTCGCTCAAATCCCCAGTTTTGAAGTTCCTCGCCAAGGTATGTCTTCTACCTCACCTTTCATTACATAAATCAGTCAATCATCTTTCTGACTAAATTGTATTGCTATAGTTGCAAACTCTACATTGCTATAGGTAAATCAAAGAAGAAAGCATCCTCACCCATCGACGACAAGGCCAATCCCCTTGCTCGCTTGGAAAGGGCTAACAACATCATCCAGGCCTCCACTGCTACATTAGAGGTATTACTTTGATACCACGATTGTCATAGTAATATAGTCTTGGGACCTACATTTATTGAAGATAATAAGTGGGTGGATGAGTTTATCCCTATTGCTAGGAAAAACAATCCTCCTAGGTTTAATTGGCCTAATGATATGCTATTATGGAATAAAAAAATCCCCATTAGGTCTCAGTTGAATCCCTCAAAGGAGTTTTTAGTTTGGCATATTCGTATTAAAGCTTTATTTTATCTATTATGAAAAGAAATAGGCATCTATGACATCAATTTTCTAGAACTGAAGTACCAATAAATAAACATTTGGTATCAGCCATGTCACTTTTTTGGTCTCGATCTAGCAATGCTTTCATGTTTAGAGGAGGGTTGATGATGATCATGTTGCTAGATCTGGCCACTCTATTCGGTCTCGAACCTTTTGGTGAAGAGATCAATCCTACACTTAAGGCTTATACGTCCAAGTGTAGTATATCATTTTAAAAGGAACATGTAAGTTATATTAGCTTTGCTAATTTGTAGGCTACCCTAGCTCAATAAAAGTTACCAAGGAGTTCCTTTCCTTAGCTATGGCTTTGGTCGATGGATGAAAGTTAGTGTTTAGCCCTTTCATCTTGAGCTAGTTTTATAAAGGCATGCATTAATTAATGCCTAATAAGGATAGAGATGACTTCAAGTCAAGGCTTGGGCCGATATGGATTACTCAGGTTTAGTTTATAGCATACTTTCAAGATATAATGAATCGGCCATTAAAGCCAACCTTCATGTCATTAGGTTATTTTGAATGTAAATACTCTATATTTAGAGAATTCTTTAGTTTCTTATACAATACCTAAGGCTGGCAAGATATGTTGTACTGCCCTTTATTCATGTAAGTTTTGGCCTTTCATGGCTATCAAAAGATTTCTATGACCATAATACCCCGCTAGAATTTTTATCGACCTAGGAAAGCATTCTCATTGTTAGGGATTTACAATTTGGGTTAGATCTAGATCCCCAAAATAATAAGTGTCATTAAGGTCTATAATTCGCATTTTTTTGCCAAGTAATTCAAGCTCTCGTAGTCTCCTTACTTGATTCTCTTTTCGTACAACTCCCTATTTTACATCAAGTATGGGGAGGTAGAGTTTTATGAGAAGATTACTAAGGTCTATAGGGCCCTTAAAAATACTTTACATTTATGTCCCTTACCTGTCAACCCTTGTAAAAAAAAAATGTTCATTGATTTTTAGGATGCATTTTGTTTCAAACATTTCTACTTATCATTTGCTGAAGTGATGAACATTCAAAAATAGGAACTGATTGGCGATTGGGCTTCTTCTTCTTTACAAGGTCAAATAAAGACATGAGGTGAGTTTATTTGTGAAATTCACAATTTTGAAAGCTTTTATCACTATAAGTATAACTATCAAGCCTCATATGAAATGCAAAGGAGGATGGCAGAGGTTAAGGCTGAATTATTATGGGAGTATAAACTTGGCAGTTATGCCTCATACTAATAGACATGTACTGACTATCCTGAGGTGACCGATCTAGATGTATGCTCATGATCTTATGTAGAATGGTCTCCATATGTTCCGTTAGCTCCCTTTAGCATAGCTGGCCCTATAGTTTTTAAGCTCAAGCCACGAAGCAAAGTAAGCTTCATGTGTAGCTTTGTAGGCAATCCCATAACGACCCTTTGGACTATTCGGCCATCATCCTCCTCTGTGCATCCCTTCATTAAATGGTTAGGTAGAAGTTTTTGCTTATAACATGGCCCTTTTTCTTATGAATTCTTTTTTTACTATCTTCTTTTCAGACGTCAAGGAAAAACTAATTGATGTGCCAGAAGATCGCCCATAAAAGAGAGCTAAAACCTCTAATAAAAGTTCATCTAAAAGTCCAAGACCTTACCCTTTCCCTATGCAAAGGTCTAATCCAAGTCGATTCCTCTAGGAAGGCCGACTAATCCACCCCTACAACTGCTACCACAAAGTAAGGTATTTCGAGGCTCTCATTCGAGGTCTTCTTTACCATTAGTTTGATGAAATTAGCGTCACCACCTCCTGCTCCTATAGTGCCTCCACCACTTGAACATGTATTACTCCATTCTTTATGATTATTAACACTCTGCATTTTAGTGCCGTTCTAATCGTTTATGCATACATGACTCATTATTCACTCTCTTTGATGAGATTGAGGCCTGATTACATGATTTTGATGTTGATGGTGATGAAGTAGAAGAAGGTTATATTTTGTGACGACCCAAAATAGGGGCCATGACCGGCGCTAGGGAACGAGAATTCTTTCGAATCCGGAACCCGTAGTAAGCCTAAAAATAAAATAAAACATGCAATAATAATAATAATATCATAATTAAATAAAATACTGTGCAGCGGAATAAAATCATAAATATCAAAATAATATCCATATCTCATATATAGATAAATCCTTTGAATACACATCCAATTCAAATTCTTAAAATACATATCTCGTATAAATACAATACATCAAGCCATAATTAATTTACAACTACTGCAGTGTCTAGATTACAAAAATAAAACTCAAGACTCAGATAAGCAGTTTACATAAAGAAGCCGGGGCGGAAGAAATCCGGCGTACAGGCCTGCTACTGAGGTCTGAAGATGATGACTCTCCTGAAAAATAGTCAACGGAGGGGAGTCAGACTTCACTGAGTGAATTACTATAATATATATACATGCATACTAAATGACAATGCATATAATTAACAGTATATATCTAATATGTACATATACAGGCAAATACACACAGATGCAATAAAATCATTTTATATATTTTGCTGAAATTCACAGTTTATGAAGGATCAAATAGAACCCTAGAAAATCGCAACCTCAAATCAATGTTAGACAACACTCTAGCCACACAGGCTCACTTATTCCAAAATATTCACTTATTCCATTTAGACAGTAGACTGGCCCCGAGACACTAAGTCAACCGAGCTCCAGCAGTCTGACTGTCAGTGTGATTGGCCCCGAGACACTAGGTCAACCGAGCTCCAGCAATCACACCTCCAAACCATATCTCACACATCAAATAATCATATCCAATCAATATCCACAAATGGTTAGTAATATAGCCTAAATGCTATCAGCGTACCGGTATGTACTCGGTCCTAGTGCTGCCCACTAGGTAGCACGTTCTATTGATATCCTTCATTAATAAATATAAAACATTCATTCACAACTAAATGATGCATGAATTTAAATAAAATAACAATATAAACTATATATATACTGGAAATATACCAAAAGTAAACCAGGTATATCTCGAGCTATATACATCAAACAAATCCAATCAAATTACAAAATAAATTAGAAATGTATTTAAAAACATTTTAAACATAAATGGTTAATAAAGCATGCATATAATTTAATATATACCAAAATATACCAAATATAAACTAAAGATAAACTTAAATACCAAATGAATTATTTATGCATAATTAATCAAAATAACATACATTTCTAAATCATGCACCCTAAACATATATATATAAAATAGTAACTCACACTTAGTGCGCTCCTCGAGATGGGTCCGACGGGCCTGGTCCACTAGCCCTCGGTCTCGACGCAACTAAACAAACAATAAATAACAGACATCAGGATAAGCCTAACAGAAAATCCTAGAAACTCAATCTAGAATATTGGACACAGAAACAGAATTAGGGTTTGACCGGACATCGCGTTTTATGAGAATTCTACCGAAAATTCGACAGAACCTCCCCTGTAAAATGGACATCTCTCTACTCAAAGAGTAGAGTCGGCCCTGCAAAGAAATACACTTCGAAAAACATGCATAAAAACTCATCCACAACCCTCAGTCGGACTCCAAACTACAGTCTACCGATCGGGGTCCATAATCACAAAATAATTATAAAAATACCAAAAATACCCTTATATCACAGAAATACATTTTATAAGTAGAAATTACATAATTAACCTTAAAACAGAGTAAAAACCGATAAAACTCATTTTATTTAGAAAAATCGTATATTATATATATAATTGAAAATAATTCACGAAAAATAGTTTTAATTATTAAAAATACTAAATAATTTGTAGAAATCATTTTTATACCTTAAATAATTATTAAAACCAATTAAATTACATTTTTAGTCAATTTTGGATAAAATTACCAAAATACCCCTATATATATAAATATACTAAAATTACTCCAAAAATTCACCAAAAATAATATAATTATCCAAAATTAATTTTCTCAACATTTTTATCAATAATATCAATAATTAAACTCAATTAACTAATTAATTTCAATTAAAAACACAATTAACCCTATTTTCCCAAAATTACATAAACCTAAATAATTCAAAATAAATACATAGAAATTCATAAAAATTCCAAATAAATTTCTATAATTCATTTCAACACCTATATTTATCATAAAACACAATTTCATAATTTAATTAATTAATTTTCGAAAATTAGAAAATAATATTAAAATATTCAAAAATACGCAAAAATCAAAATAATCTCCAAAAATTCCAAAAAAATTCACACATGTAGATTAAGCTACTAGGATCAACATTTGTTAAGGAATTTTTCATGAATCAATCAATTCTAAGTTTAAAAAAATCAAAAACCCTAAAATGGCCGAATTAAAGATTTAGCTCAAACCTTATCAACCACTTGATTTCAGGCCAAAAGGAGCTTAGAATAGGGACCACCAGAGCTCAAGGAGTCGATGAAGACTGGTGGTGCGCAAAATGGTGGCCGGAATCATGGTCGACGGCGAAGAGCTCAACTTGCTGCCATCGCGAATTTCTGGCGTTCCAACGGGCTTCCGGCGGCCTGGTCACGTCGGAGAGGAAGAGGAAGGAAGGGGGAGGAGGTTGGAGGCAGTTGGTAGTGGCGAAGGGCGGTCTGGCAAGGTGGAACGGGAGGCGCAGTGAGGGTAGGCGTCGGGAGAGAAGAGGAAGAGGGAGGGGCAATTAGGTAATTTGGCAAAAATTTTGATTTTCAACTATATATATATGTATATATATATACTTTACACTATATATTAAAATAATATAAAATCACACACATTAAATATACACCACACACTTATAATTTAATATTTTAATAATTTAACACACCTAAAAATAATTAAATAATATTAAAACTAATTAATAAATAATAAAATATTAGGGTAATTAATTAAACCCTAATTAATTAAATAAATACACATATATATGTTATTTAGTATTTTAAAAATATGTATGAGTTCATGCAAGTCCGGAAATCTATTAAAATAATTAATAGTAAATTATTTACGTAAAAATTTCCCCAAAAATGAAAGTCCCGGGAAATTGTTACGTAAAGCACTTAAAATAATATATAACAATTAAAATTAACTTTAATTAAATTACGATTCTTAAATTATCATTAATATACATAAGAATTATTAACACTGCATATCCCGATGCAGTATAAAAATATTTAAAAATACGGGATATTACATATTTCTTCTGATAATGAAGAAGTCAATATCTTAACCAATGTGGTGGCTGATTTAGAGGACTAGATTTCCAAAGAGGTGTAGTGCAAACTGAAAGACTTGGCAAAAATCTTTGAAAGCAAGGCCCATTTTTTTGTTGATGATTTTAACCACGATTGGGCTACTAGACTGTTGAAATATCTGCATGACCATACACAAACATGCTCGTATATCACAGTCGGCCAAAACTATTTGATTGATAACATATACGAGAATTTTCCCACCCCTTATCAGCAACTACCATGCTGCTTATAAATTATTAGCTAGCCTTATAGAGAAGGATGCCAAGAAGTAGAAGTTGGATGAGGAGGTAGTCACGATCGTGGATGTCATCAAGAAAGAGTGCCAAATCATCATTGAGGCTGGTCAAATCCTTAAAAAGTTGAAGAAATAGGTGGTCAAACTAGAATCAACTTTGAAAAATAAGCAAGATGACCTGGCCAAATTCCTGACCACTTAGTAAAGACTGGTAGAGTAGATATGAGCCTGAGGTGCCCGGATGAAGGAGATTCAAGAGAAAAGAAAAAACCTATGTCTCAAAATAACAAAGTCACAAGGGCAGAAGGACTTAGCTGCTCTAGACAAGGAAAACGTTACTAATGCTCTATTTGAGTTTGTCATTGCCTTTAAAAAAGCTGCCTAGTCAGTCGAGGTGTGATCGATAAAGCACTTTTTTGAATGTTCTGCCTTTGGTAGCTATTTTAAATGTTTGAATATTATTAAATTTTAGTAGCCTGTGGGATGGCCTTTATTACTTGAATATTGATCAATAAAACTATCTTATTTTCATTATTTCTTTTTATTTGTATATTCGTAATATTCCTATTTTTTTTAACGATGGTGTTATTACATAAATTGATAAGTGTAATCGATCTTTTAATAAGAATTTATGATTCATCCTTAAAGAACATAACATCAACCAAAATTCATCGAAAGGAATAAGGAATCATGACATGCCAAGCTCCAAAACTTTTAATTGGTCTCGATAATTTTGAATAAATGGCTTGAAATCATTTAATTGGGCCTTATTAATGAATGTAACTAGACAATTATATGGGACAAATAATAAAAAGATATCACTAAACTAAAACTTGATTCGATAGCATTAATTTAGTTTTAGAACATGATTGCTCAAATTTCATAGCATACATTGGACAAAAAATAGTTGATTGGCCTTAATGCCATGGCCAAAAAATTATTTGGCCTTATACAAGTTCAACTACTAAGACTTTATATCAAATGATGACTGATCCATGTCCCTTAATATTTGGACTATTGAGAAAGTGCTTTCCTAATTCAAACTCCATTTACCAAAGGATCGGTCTTTGTGACTAATGGGAAGCACTAGTTTCTAGACTAAGTCTCCCTTTTTAAAAAACTTGTGCTTGTCTTTCTTGTTGTAGGCACATTCCACCCTTCTCTATGTATCCCCATTCGATCATACGCTAATAGCCATTCTTTTTCCAACTAATCCAACTCTTGTACCATACTCTAGCTATATTTCATGGCTGATAGATTCAAATGAACTTGCCTCTTTAGAGATGCCACTATTAGCTCCATCGACATCATGGTTGTGCATTAGTTTAAAAGGTGGAGTGCTTGTTGCTAATTTTTGGGCAGTCCTTATAGCCCAAAGATGAAGTGCCTGTTGCTAATTTTTGGGTAGTCTGATTGCAAGAATACATTGTACTCGATCATACAATATCAACTATACTTAGTCGTATAGTCTTGATTGAAAGAATACATTATACTTAGATGTACAATGTTAACTATACTCGGTCGCATAGTCAGATTGGTAGGATACATCATACTTAGTTGTATGATGTTGACTATACTTGGTCGTATAGTCAGATTAGAAGGATACATCACACTCGATCGTATGATGTTGACTATACTCGATCGTATAGTCAGATTGGAAGGATACATTGTACTCGGTCAAACAATGTCAACTATACTCGTTCATATTGTCCTAATTAAAAGAATACATTGTATTCGATCGTACAATGTCGACTATACTTGGTCGTATAGTCCTGATTAAAAGAATACATTGTAGTAAGTCATACAGTGTTGACTATACTCAGTCGTATAGTCAAATTGGTAGAATACATCATACTCGGTCATATGATGTTGACTATACTCGATCGTATAGTCAGATTGGTAGGATACATCATACTTGCCGTATAATGTTGACTATACTCAGTCGTATAGTCAGATTGGAAGGATACATCACACTTGGTCGTATGATGTTGACTATACTCGGTCGTATAGTCAGATTGAAAGGAATACATCATACTCGATCCTATGATGTCAATTATACTTGGTCGTATAGTCTAGATTGAAAGGATACATTGTACTCGATCATATAATGTCAGTTATACTGGGTCATATAGTTTGATTTCTCTTATACTGATAATTTAATAATTCAATGAATTATTAAATCATATAGCATTGCAATTTAGGACTAAATTGCAAGAGAAGTGTTAGACTTAAATGCAAAGGAAGTTAAGGGACTAAAGTGGACATTTGCCACTTTAATATAAGCTTTGCATTTTGTCGATCCATTTCTTCATTTCCTATTCCTTTCATTTCTTTGTTTTTCTTTTTCTTTCTCTTGATTTTCAAATCTTACATCTTCAATTATTTTTCATCTAACCTCTAATTTGAGATTCGTCTAATCCTATGGCTCACCCATAATGCAGACTACATGGAAGCAGCTCCAAATAATTGGATCTAGTCATATCTCAACTACATTTCCCTCAAACAATCTAGGGCTCAATGAAAGGGAAGAGGTGCTCCTTTTGACTTGCTTACACCTCCACAGATGCTCACAGGCTGGAGATGAGGTAAATTTCTCTATTTTCTTTGATTCTGCAAAAAATATATTCCTGTCAATATATAAATTAACATACCCATTCATGCAATTATAGAATATCTCTTATACAAATTAGATAAAAATTGCATGAAATTGTTAATTTAAAGCAAAATTTTGCAAAATTGGTTTTAGCATGTCAGAGGACTAATAGAATTCTAGATTCTCAGTAAAAAATTTGAATTCTAGATTAAAATTTTTGGAATTTCAATCAAGAGTTTGGAAATCTGGTTAGAAATATGGATTATCGATTGGGAATATTACAGTCCGATCGAAAATCTGGATTTCTAATTGGGAATCTACAAATCCGATCGAAAATCTGGATTTCCAATTGGGAATCTACAAATCCGATCGAAATTTTGATTTCTAATTAGAAATCTAGTCTTCCAATCTTTTTTTAACACAAAGATAAAAATGAAAATAGACAAAAATCAAAAGTTTGTAAAGGAAGGTAATCCTGTCATTTTCTAAATTTTATTCAGAAACCACTGAAGTTCTTAGCTTGCTTTCACTTGGCTCGAGAAATCTTTCATGATTTATTTGGAGAGGTAGTATAATAGATTTAGGCATCTGGCTTTTGACACTTCATTGTTGCTTTACTGACTGTTTGAGGTAAGTCAAACCACTATTCACTTTTTGCTCTTATCGAGAGGTGGATGGATACCACTCATACTTTCCATAAACTAATGGGTGAGCTAACTATTTCCCTTATAAGCTTTTCTGCTATTACTGGGATCACCTTTGAGGGTACCCTGATTCTTTTTTATATCCATTATTGCACTCTTCCAGAGGATGCCAAAAGTTGCTATGTTTATGACTTGCTCGGGTTTGTTCTGACATGGAAGAATTGGAGGAACGTGCTTCTTTCTTCTTTTGTTTAGGGTTTCAGGAGATTACCCACCACCACACCTTGCCAGATCGTTCAGAAGGTGAGATGCTTCTTATTGATACTTTTAGGTACCACCCTCTTTTGTGAGACGAGTTATGAGGTTAACATTGCGCTTCTTGGTCCCCTTCAGGATCTTACTAGAGTCGCTACTTTTTATTGGGGATCTACAGCTCTTGTCTAGCTCTTGCCTAGAGGGTAGAGTCCTTGGCCAGACATTGGAGCTCAGGATGATAGATCTTTTATCTTTAGGACTTGTGCTTTCATGATTTTATTTTATCTTCCCTTTTTCCCTATGAACTGTTCCCCCTTTTCTGAATGGATTATGGACTTTTTGTTTTGGATCAAACCCTAAAACTTAATTGATCTTAGTCTCCATTTTTTTTTGCCTAAGCTACCATTTCGGGTTTTCAACTTAGCCCTTTTTTTTAGATTTTCCAATAGGAGAAATTGAGTCTACTTAATCCTCACCAATGCCTTGATTTATTAACCTTTTCATCTACAGTCTTGTCTATTGAAGATGAAGGACAAGCATCCATAGATCAATGGATTGATTGGATGAAAGGCATTGTTAACATTGAGATTACATGGATCTATCCTTGGTGGAAGTTAAAGTTTGTAACCATCAACTTTTATGACCACTGTGTTCTTATTCATGGATTGCACTTTTCGACCTTCTTTTCCTTTTCATGCCTTTACCGTCAGTATAGTCATCCATAATTTATTATGACTATTATACCTAACTTTGAAGGCTTCCCTTTAAGAAAAGATTTTTTGGACAAAATGAAGAACCTGTGGCCTTGAAGAGCATTAGAGCGGAATATGCATTTGAATGTTGATATGACTACTGATGATAATTACAAGGCTTGGGTTATCATGCAAGCTACAAAACCACCAGGATTTGCTAAGTACAAAAGGACTCAAGTATTGCTACCTGAGTCACAAATGAAGAAACAAGAACAAAAATAGCAATCTCATAAGTCTGGTTTGTTTTTTTAGACTTTCATGATTTTTTTTCCTTTAAGTCTTTGTGCTTTGTAATAAAGATAGAATATGAAATATTCAAACAAAAATTCCATTTCAATTTGATTCATTAATTAGGCTAAAATGAGTACATTTATTACATCACATGACATAACTCCTATTATCAGTTAGTCCTTTTGGATTTTCTAACTGAACATTTTTCTCTCACTTTTATTTCCATAATTTCTGCCTGACTAGCCCTTTACGAGTTTTCTGATTAGTGGGATCACCTTTTTTACCTTATTCCCTAATTTTTGCTTGTCAGCCCTCTGCAAATTTTCTGAACAGCGGGAATGTCTTAATTTTTTTTTCTGACTAGCCTTTTTAGGTTTTT